>JAKSZP010013665.1:0-62754 GCA_022478985.1 Massospora cicadina
CTTTGTGTCACCACCAGTGCTCAAGCACGCCAACACAACCAAACCCTTCATTTTTGCATGTGATGTTTCTTCAGCTGCAGTGTGAGCAGTTTTGTTGCAGGAACATGAGGATGTGGAGCATCCGTAGCATATTTCTCCTGAAAATTTACATCCACGGAGAAGAACTGGGCTATTTACAATAAGGAGCTGGTGACTTTATGATGGGCATTAACCCATTGACGATACTCTCTACAGGGTGCTTTGTATGAGGGGACAGCGCGGATGGACAACCAAGCCCTTATGTACTTCCAAAAGCCGCAGAAATTGGCACACTATCAGGCCTAGATGTACCATGACCTATGCAGCTTTAACTTCAAGTATGAGTTTGTAAAGGGATCACTGAATCTCCTTCCTGATTTCCTGAGCCAGAACCTCGCCTTATGTCCCACAGATATGGAGGAGCAAAAGCTCATGACCGTGATTCCACCAACCCAAATCTTATTTATTGCCCCACCTGAAATTTTACCAGTAGATTTGGACCTGACAGCCCCCTATCACTCAGGTTTTGGCTTACCAGTTAATTTATCTGGAAGGTTTGGAACTGTCTGTGCAGCTTGTGGATCTGAGGCACAAGCGCTCCCACTACTCAATGGGGGTGGAAGGAATTATTTTTTGTTCTTGGTTGTGGGTGCCTCCCCAGCTTCGCACTGAAGCTATCCAGGCTCAACATGACCCACCAGCGGTTGGTCACCCCATTGTGAAAAAGTGTCTCAACTTGGTGAAATGTACAAACAATTGGCCTGGAATCTCCAAAGATATTTCCATATGGATAGCAAGTTGCATGACCTGCGCACATGCAAAGTCAGACCTCTCTGGGAGAAATGGACTTCTCTACCTGCTGCAACAGGCCGAGGGACCTTTGACTTCAGTATCAGTTGAATTTATAGTTGAGCCCCTACCTCAAATAGCCACAATGCGATTATGGTAATTGTAGACTGATTCACCAAATTCGCTCTCTATATCCCCTGCTCAACTTCTATCTCCTCAGAGAAAACTGCTCGCCTTTTTTCCGCCAAGTTTTTTCTAAGTTTGGGTTACCCCAGGAAGTCATGAGTGATAGGGGCCCACAGTTCCCCGCCCACTTTTGGATAGCCCTTCTGTCCATTCTGAAAATTCAACCATGGCAATCCATGGCATATCATCCCCAATCATATGGACAGACAGAGCGCATTAATAAAATCCTGGAGCAGTACCTCCAGTGTTATGCCACCGCTGCACAGGACACCTGGGCGTATGATCTTCCAATGGCCCAGTTTTCCTACAATAATGCCTCAGACGCTCTATGGGAGTTTCTCAAAATGAAGCTATGTTGGGGTACACCCCTTCCTTCTCTCCTGGTACCTGTCTTTGTCCTGAGGTTCTTACAGCTGCTGAGCATGTTTAACAAATCTGGACTACTCAGTATCTGGCCCACAAACACTTTACCAAAGCGATTGCTGACTATAAGTGATTTGCTGACTAAAAGCGCCTGTCCGCTACCAATAATAAGGTAGGTTTTCAAGTAATGCTCGACACCCATCTCCTGTGCATCAAGATCCACTCACGGAAATTTGCTAGTGGACAGTCAGGTCCTCATGAGGTTATTGAAGATTTGGGTAATGGGTCATTCTTTTGGCACTCTCTCCCCACTGGAAACAGCACACGGTCTTCCACGCCTCCCAATTTTCTCCCTTTACTGGTACACCACCCAAGGATCCTGAACCCATTATTCTATAGGAGTCATTTGATCTGAAGTGGACATAATTTTGGCATTGCGCCGGTCCCACCACTTGTTTCAGTACAAGGTGGCTTGAAGGATTTCCCTTCATATGAAAAACATCTGGGTCAGTGCTTGTGATTGTTTCAACTGTTGCGAGTTGGTGGAAGCATTTCATATGGCACACTACAAAGATTTTTACCCTCCTTATAAGGATGCTGTAAAATTGACCACCAGCTAGACTTAGAAGCAGTGGCCTCACTCCATTGTCCATTAAACTCCACAAAGCCTATAAGAATAAATCATTTGCTCAGTTCACTGGTGGCGGTGCTCCTCTCCTTCCTAAAGGAAAGTGTAATGTAAAATTGGATAGGAACCAGTCCATTTGGATTAGGAGCAATTCCCTTTCCACTCAAAAAAGGAGTGAAGGTTGGCACCTGTGCTTCTCACCACCCAGAGCAATATGGCCCATATGATGGATGAGAGGTGGGTCATAGCGTAGCACCTGAGAGTCGCAGTGCCTCTCCCAGAATTATCCTCTGCAGATCTGGTGGAAAACATTTGACATGTTTGCCAGGAGGTGGTACAATTGTGCAAAAATCCACAAACCTGCTTATATCCCACCATTATGTCGATTTTATACCCACCCTCAACAGGTATGGGGGGTCTAACCACTTTCTCACCAACTGGGTCCATCCTTATGTAGTTTGGCACTGGGTTCAACCTGCATCCACCCAAAACGTTGCCAATATAGCAAATGCATGCACACAGAAAATAAACTTGAGTAATAAGCCAAAATCAAAACTAGCTAAGAAGTTTGGACCCATGTCAATTGAAAATTAGGTCCAGGAACCCAATTTGACAGCTTGATTTAAATTTATCCTGATGGTAGTTACGCAAATGATGTAATTTCCCCAGAGAGCTTATAAGCAGTGGTCCCCATCAGGTACTATTTTCGCTCCATTATTCTTATTTTCCCCAAATTATATCTCAAAGAAATCTGAAAAACAAAATCAACCCCAAATTTTTGTCTTTAACGATTATTTCTATTAAACGGAGAGATGATTCCGCTTTAGGCACCCCCTTGCTAGTCATCAAGACTGGTATTTTAATTTTTAACACATCAATTTGGACAGCTTTGCCTGCGACATTCTGGATTGGGTTCTGGGTGGTAACTCATTCAAAGCTCCAGGTCAGTCTTATATTATCTCACGCTCCATGACAAGTAGGGGGTTTAATCTTCATATTACAATTGAGCAATTTGTTAAGCTAAACCCCCAGTTCAAGAACGCTTTGACTTGTCATATGTTAGCCATGTCAATTGATGCTCTTGACCATCTTCACTCTAATTTCTAAGTGTATCAGACAAGGGCGTCAGCTGGTGAGAACCCATCTGCTACCAAAGGAGGGAAGCTTCAGGACAACATGTTGGGTGCAGGTACTTCTGAATTGCTTCTAGCGTGATTGAGTTGTGCTGGCACCAGTCATTACCATGATGCTGTTCCAACCACCGTCACTGAAGATTTTTGCCATGGCAGCAGGCACATCCGCTACACTCTACTAGAATGCCTCCATGGGAGCAAAGCCTTCAACGGCATATGGGGTGGCAACATATGTCTCTGGGAATGACTGTTTCCAATCATGAATGGTTAAAGTGTGAAATCCCACTTTGAGTCACTTACGTCTGAGGTCAGGAATCATAACCCCCTTCATCATTGCTGCTGTTTGTGAAGAAACTTCTTGTTCTATCCACAGTTGGCAGATCTGGGGTAAGTCTGCAGTGTCCCAGTTGGCCGCCTCAACAAGTGTGGCAAAGTCTCACCAGTTTTTCCATTTTGAAATGGGGAATTTGCATCCATGGAAAGTTTTGTGGAATGGCTTTGTTACCCCCTGTTCCACCCACTCCCAAACCTACTCAATAATGGCATCTGTGCGGAAACAGTAGTTTATTTCCAACAGGATAAACCCATTAACGTCCCAGTTGATGGCCTCCTCTGGTGACCAATCCCAGAAGGGCCCCCACTTTACCTTCTTCTCATTTGTCCAACCCGCCTTGAGCAGGTCAGATGCAATCACCAGCAGAAATGTGGGTGTATGACCAGTGCAAGGCTTCAGTAGCCTTAACTTGGCCGCAACCCATTGTAGATCCTCTTTTAAGAAACGTGGTGCTATATTAAGCCAATGCTACTTCAACTAGGATGGTATGCCAAGCTCATTTGAGGGCGGTTGAAATGTTTGGGAAACGTTTTAATTATTTAGTAAGCTCTGATGGAAGGAGGCCCAAGCTCTTAACATCCCAAGCGAATTTTGCTTTGTCTTCCAGCATTATTATAAGCCATTGTGTTGTGGAGATCGATGCAAGCATCCATCCAGGCTTAAACATCCATAGGCTTCAGGTCCTCTCGGAAGCAGCCTTAACAGCTTGATGATAGAGTGGAAGCTTCATCCACTCAAGTGTGTCCTCAGTTTAAACCCATGATGATCTGAAAAATACAACCATGTCCAGCAATATTTATTTATTGAGTCAGCATTTGGTGGCCTGGCAGAGAATTTATGAGTCTCCATATACCAGCAATAGTGAGGTTAAATGTCTTTTGAGATCCACTGAGTTGCCATAGATTACAGGAACTGCAGTGCAACCCACTGTTTAATTTCATGGGAGAATACGCCACAGTTTTCTAGCATATTTTTCTGTATGAGTGTGTATTTCATGGGTTACCAGGACAACAGTTTGATTAAGCTGGGGCCACGGATCCCTCAGTTAAGACTTTATTTTTTGATGAAGTTGCCTGGGTGTCTGATCCATCAGACTCAGCTCAAAGCTACTGTTACAACATTGTGATTATGGTCCAATAATTTGTGCAAGCAATCAGAATGAGTATGAGTGGGAATAGTCCCCTCCACAAACTAAATTTTGTCAGGGACGCTGCCTGACGATTTTAGTGGGTTAGCAGATTGGTTTTTGGCTGGCAATGCCCTGACTTGACTTGTGATTTTTCAGAATTCAGCATACCAATTTATGCAGGTGATTATTGCAAATTGTTAGAGCCCTATCCCATTGAGACGTAAACATTATTGAGATCTTTAATTGACGCTTTTGGGTACCAATTGGTCCCACAGCAAGGTTGAGATTGACTGGGAGATATTCCTGAGACTGACTGCCCTAAATTCGCTGTGCCACATAACTCTCTTTTAAATCCAATGGGCATACTAGGGGAAGGAGCTGGTGACTCTAACATAGGGGACTCCTTGCGGCCCAGGTGGGAGGCGTTTAATGATGCTGAGGTTCTTACCTCCCTTAACAGCATTTAAAATTATTGATGTTGTATATGCTGGTGAGGTTGCCAGTCCACTTGATGCAATTGGGTATCTTTGCTGAAAGCATTTGGGCATCAGTAATGGGGAAATCCAGAAGATTCACTTTTCTTTTCAGCGTGATTTGCAAAGTTTTTTTTAAATGTATGCCACTTAGGCGTGAAAGTTGGTGACATTTAAGTTTGATCTGAATGGACACCGTTGCTAAAATCCTTTTTTGCGGCATAGGCAGAAAGTCAGCCTATGGGTATTATCTATTGTAGCAAGCTTTATTTTATTTTTTAAGTAAAAAAACTGTTTAAGAATAATTAGGCCATTTGTTTCTTTGTGCTAAGCACTGATGGGAAGAGAGTCCTACTTGCGCTGGGGTTGGTGGCTGTGGGATACTGCTCTATAGATGCAGTAGCACACTAGCAGGTGAGTTTATTCTCTATGGAAATGGTCAGTTTAATTTTTGATTCAAAAAGTGGGCTTAGCGAGAGAAAGTACTTTACTTTTGTAAAGATTGGTTACTTTTTTTAGCACTAGTGGTGCCCAACCAAAAAGAAGGAGCCGCTACACATCTTTATTTGTGAATGAGCCAAACAAAATAATTATTGTAAAAAAATTTCCTAAAATAGCTCCTAAGTTATCAGCTTAGGAAGCCATATAATAAGGTAAGGAAGCTTTGTGGAAACTTTTGTTCAGCACCCACTTTAGCTGGTGGACCATGGCGGACAACATAGGGGTTGGAGCATTAGCAACATGTGGCATAAGGAGGTAATGATTGTGGGTTTTCTTAAGTGATGAGGCCAGAGGTGTCCATCGCCTCAACATGTTGAGCTAGTTAATGCTCAGCAAAAGTGATGAGAGCAGGCACACAAGTGAAAGACTTGATGCACTGGCGGGTTTGGGGATAATTGGGGTCAAACAAAGAATTTTTTGCTGCGTCAATGCAAGCGTGGCTCACTCCAAAAGTGAGCTCCTCAATTTCATAATTTGCATCCTCATCAAATCATTGAAATTTGGGATGGGAATAACCTCAACAAGGGGTTCCATTGCCCCATGGAGATTTTGGTGGAGGAGGGTGTTGGCTGGAGCAGCTGCTGCTTCTACCTACAGTTTTTATATTTTTATAACTAGGAAAACCGTTTTTAGATCAAAAACGGTGTGGATGTGAATTATGAGGATTTACAAATATTCCTCCAAAGCAAAATCCAGCTTGACGTTAAATGGCAGTCACTATTGTCAATCCATTTGAGGCACTTAAATGGATTTAACTTGGCTAATGCTGGGCCAGCCACTGGAGTTGGTGAAGTGGCGGAACCTGCTTGGCTGCAAACAGTTGACCACAGCTGTTATAAAATTGGTGAAATCTTTGAGATATGCTGTAAGGGTTTTTGCACAGGGTTAGTCCCACTGTCAATAGGACCAATGATATGATGATTGTTGTCCTTGAAACAACAGAATAAACTATTTAATAAATATGGAGCACTTGCTCCCACCACACTCTTTTTAATATAATAAATATAGTGAATTCTCGCTGTTCCACTCACTCTAAACTATTAACAACCAACCTTCTCAATCATCTCATCTTGCTTATATTGTAGCAACTTTTGATGATACTGCTTTCATGGCTTAGTAATTCAATTCGCTGTATCTCATTGGTTCTAGCAATTCTTCATTCGTTAATTTCATTATTACCTAATTTGAGGCGATTTCCCAACAACTCAATATTGCCTCATCTCGAGGCGCTCAAATAATCATAACTCATATCAAACTTGGCATATTCCATACATTCTGCCCTAGCTGCCCCAAGATTATTGTCCAGTCATATCAGAATCGTGACATTACCCCCCTCCTTGACCGGATGATAGGGCTAATATTGCTTATACGCCCATAGAAACTTGGCGTGCACTCTGTTGATGATCCAATCACTTGGAGGGACCTTAATAGTATACCCATCCATAGCTGTCTTCTCAATAACTTTAAACGGCCCAATCCAGATTCTGGCCAACTTGTGCTTCCACCCAAAACTGTGTTGATCATTGAATAAAACCATGTTTCATCTTTGAACTGGGCTAACCCACTACACCATACCTGATCAGCAGCTTGAGTCTTAATCTTCTTGGCTAAACTGAACGAGTATGCTTCAGTTTTCAATTTGATTAATGTATCAGTTAGAGTTATCAAAAATGTTGGGGATCCATTCTGCCAGTATCTTCTACACAGAAGTATAGCAGCTCTGGAAGGGCAGGGTGTCATCCATATAGTAATTGGAAGGGACTCTTCACTGTGGCAGAGTGATAACTGATATTATAGGCGAAAATGGTGGTATACAAAAGGGAACTCCAATCTGAGGGTCAATCTGCTACTAATTTATGGAGTATTTTCACTAAGGTCCCATTAAACCGCTCAAACATTCCACTAGACTCAGGGTGGTATAAAGTTGTCAAAATCCCTCGGATAGCCATTAGCTCATTAAGCTTTGGGAGGATGTGGGAAGTAAAGTTAGTTCCATTATTATTAAGGAGGAACTGAGGGCAGCTATGCCGCTGAATAATACATTACATTATAAATTTGGCCACTATGACCGCCCCTAAGTCTTGTATCGCCCTTGCTTTAACCCACAGGGTTAAGTGGTCAATTGCCACCAAAATGTACTTGGACCAGTTAGCTCCCATTGGTAGAGATCAGACGACATCAAGGGAAACCATATGCCAAGCAAAGGGCAGCTTCAATAACCGGTATGAGGTCTTCTGGTGAAATGGCTTTTCCGCTTGGCACTGATGGCAGGAGGAGATAGTATCAAGCACATCAAAGTTCATGATTTCCAGTAATACCGAGGCCACAATAATTTCAACATCTTGCGCATGCCACCATGCCCAACTGCCCTATGTGCTTTCATGATAGTATTAGGCCACGATGAGGGTTGTGGAAAATTTACTATTTAATTGCTGACTCGCTTGTACAACCCACCATTCCGCTGGAAAGTATTGGCTCGAATTTCATTCAACGCCTTAATGACTTGTGGCAGCTCATCATCATACTTTCCTCTGAGAATCTTGTCATACACAATATCACTCAGATCTTCCGTAACTGCAATAGTTGGTAGCCTCAACAAGCAATCAGCATTCTTATAATTTTCTCCTGGTTGGTGAAGGATCTTGAAGTTGTATACCTGTAGTTTAAGGGCCCATCAGGCTAGACGGCCCTAGGTCTCCTTAAGGTTCTGCAACCAGCGTAATAAGGCGTGATCCATTACAACTTTAAACTGTACGCCATGAAAATATACTCTATATTGCTTGTAATCATAGATCACCGCTAAGCAGTCCCGCTCAGTCGCAGTATAATTACGTTCATGGCTATTCAGGCTTTGGCTGCAGTACGTCATTGGGTGCTCCTCCCCCTCATCATCTTTTTGGGACAGAACTGCCCCCAAATCGGGAAGATATGCATCCATCTGTACAATAAATTCCTTTTCAAAATTTGGGTAGCATAGCACTGGTGCATTAATCAACGCTGTTTGAAATTTATCAAAGGAGTGTTGACAGTGTTCCATCCATTCAAACGTGGCATCTTTTTTTAATAACTCAAACAGCAGACCTTCAATACAACTAAAGTTAGGTATAAAGTGATGATAGTAGCCGACCATTCCTAAAAATACTTGTATATCTTGCTAACTGTTCAGTGTAGTCATCTTCTGGATGGCCTCCACCTTGGCTGGTTGGGGCCGCAGCCCCATTGCATCAACCACAAGCCCAAGGGATTCTAACTCATCCTTAAAAAAGGCATTTTTGGGGCTTTATTTTAAAGTTGGCCTCTGCCAACTGGTGGAATACCTCTTTAAAATGATTAAGGTGCTCAGAAAACGTGCGGGAGAAAACGTTTATATCATCAAGGTATACAAGAACGCATGACAGCTTCAAGTTGCCAAGGATAGTGTCCATCGCCCATTAGAATTCAGCTGGGGAATTACACAGTCCTTGTGGCATATATGTTGGTTGAAAAAGCCCTTTTGATGTAATATTGGCGCATTTCTCCTGTTTCGCCACAGGTAACTCGATCTGCCAATAGCCAGATATTGAATCCATTGCGGAGAAGTAATAAGCTCCTCCCAACCAGTCCAATAAATTGTCAATTTTTGGCAAGAGGTATGAGTCTTTTTTCATAATGCTGTTGAGCTTTTTGTAGTCTATTACTACCAAGTTGATACCATCCTTCTTTTTAACAATTAATACTGGGGAAGCCCACAGGCTCTTTGATGGTTCAAGCATTCCTTGCTCCAACAGTTTATCAAAATCTGCCATGACAACTTCTTCCGCTGCTCTAGACTGGCGGATTAGCTGAGATCTGATGGGGGATGATCCCCAGTGTCCACTCAATGGATCACTCCTCATGCGCACCCTAAATAATGATCATTGACAGCAAAGATCTCTTTGTATTTTTGAAATAAGGCTTTCACTTAATTTCTTGGATCTTCCATTAACCCCATTAAATTTTCACGCGGTACAACCGCCATTACGCCAAGCTGTAATTAAATGGGCAGACCAAATTCATCCAATGAACCTGGAGGTCCTCTAACTGGATGAAATGTAAATATGCAACTATTTGGTGTCAGAGGATTTGCATTGGTCTATCCTGAAGATTGGCTACCAAGATCTTGATCTCCCATGTCCTGGGAGTATAATGCCTGAGGCATGTGGGGCTTAAGCCATGACTGCTGATAGGACCCAATGACCTCCCCATATAGCCCAGCAGGCACTTCCACCTCCAACTCGGTGTTTATGATTACTTGGTGTCCAGAGAGAATAGATATAGGGCCAGCAGCTCTAAGTGGTAGCCCTTTATATTCATAAATATGATGGGGAAGGACCCAGGTCTTTCTTTTTAGTCAATAGTAGCAAACTGGAAGTACTACATCACCATATACAAGGTTAATGTGACCCATGTGCACCAGATCCTTTGGCATTCCGCTGGAAGTGAAGTAGATTAAGATCCGCAGTACCAGAATTTTAGAAATCTGCTGTCATATCAACAACAGCCCCATAGTGTCACATAAAAGCAGTCCCAATCAACATATCATAGTTGCTATTTGGTAATACTACTGTTGGAGCCACCACAACAATAGATCCAAACTGCAAGGGTAGTGCGCTGTACTCTCCTTCAGAGACCATGCTTTCCACGCCTGCAGTCCCATACACCATATGATGCTACACTTCAGGCTTTAATGCCAACTTTGCCACCAACTTTGTGGACACTATGTTGTTTGGGGCAAACATATCAATTATTGTGTGAATTTGGGTATTTGCTATGAAAGGTTCACGTAAGTAAACTCAGAGTATGATGCATTCTGATTGTGAAAAACTTGAACATTTAACGGATCACTATATTCAAAGAAGCTCATAATACCCTCCTCAACTTTAGGGTATTCATTAACAATAGCATCCACAGGGAAGGTCGTGTTTACCCCTTTTAAGAGAAGCGCATCAGCTAATGGATCTGGTTCTTCTGTAGAAAGGTGATCGAACATTTGATAAGCATAAGGATTTGGTTGCTCCTGGAAGCCTGCTTCAGCCATGTCCATTAATTGCGCTCATGTCAGCACATATACCCCTCCAACTGGCTGCTGATATAGAAAGGCGTCATCATACTGAGGAACTTCCACCGAATATACAGGGATAGGTTCAGGTGGGACGTTTTGAGTCAGAATAGTGGAGGTAGAGAGTTCTATCTCTACTCCGCTCTGACTTTTCCCTGATTGTACTGCTTCCAAGGTAGGTACTGGACCTGACAATAGCAACAACTTTTAGCCAGGTGCCCAGAGCAACCAAACAAAAAGCAATTGACCCCATAAGACCTGCGTCCTTTGATTGTTTTAAAATGGGCCACTCAAAAATTTGGGCTGGAATCAAACAGTGTAGTTAGGCCCCTCCCAAAAGGTGAACTGCTGATGGCAACTCAGTTGGAAGCGAGGTTTGTAATGATAATAAGGCCAGAGGATGCCAATCAGACGCTGAACAGGGAGGGATAATTCCTCCAAATAAGAAAGGCTAGCAGCGGAGTCAATAAATTTCTGCTCTATATGGGGTTTAGGAAAGGTAGCAGATAGACGGCGTAGAATTCAAACAAGTTTAAGCAAGGGTACAGCAACCTCTAAATATGGAGCCATGGTTTTAAAAGCTCACGGTATGGTTTTACAGCGGAGGTCAACGCTATGCTTATGTCAAATTTGGTTAAAATCCCTGCCCCAATTAACACATGGGCTTCTGCTGTAATTTTATCAGTAAACTCAGTGAGGGTCTCATTATGTTGAAAATAAATGGTTTTGAAACTCAACCTTTTGCTGCGCCATCTTTGAAATTCCTCCAAACAACCACAGAACAGTATCCTTAACTTTTTGATAGGTAATGGAACTGTTGGGAAGAATGCAAGTAACTTGGAGGGCGCTTCTAACATTCAGGGTGGACATTAATAATTTGGCTTTACGCCAATCTGAAGCTCCTTCTACTGCAAACTCAAATCGCTTAAAGAATCCATGGATGTTCCCATCATAATTAAACGGAGGCAGCTTATCAATACAAACCTCCTGCAGAAATTCCTTCTCTCATTTAAGCACAGCATCCAGAGCAAGCTTGAGTTTTGCATATTCAACAGTTGCAGTGTCTCAGGAAATTCCCTTGCCAAAGAAAGCCTGATATGACATGACCAGCAACTGAGGAACTTTTATAAGTTTTTGTGATTGATCAATGGGCCCCCTGTAGTGAGCATCACTGTTATGAAATTGGCGGTATCATGAAGATACGCCATAAGGGTTTTTGCACAGGTTTTTGCCCACTGTCAATATAGCCAACGATATGATGATTGTTGTCCTTGAAACAACAGAAAAACTATTTAATAAATATGGAGCACTTGCTCCCACCGCACTATTTTTATTTAATAAGTAAAAACAGCGGATCCTCGCTGTTACGCTCACCTTAAAATATTAACAACCAACTTTCTCAATCATCTCATCTTGCTTATATTATAGCGACTTTTGATGGTACTGCTTTCATGGCTTAGTAATTTAATTGCTGTATCTCATTGTTTCTGGCAATTCTTCATTCGTTAATTTCATGATTGCCTAATTTGAGGCAATTTTCCAACAACTCAATATTGCCTCATCTCAAGGCGCTCAAATAATCATAGCTCATATCAAACTTGGAAGATTCCATCCATTCTGACATAATTTCTTAAAGCTTATTGTCCAGTCATATCAGAATTAGGACAACGGCAGCTCAGCCAAAACCGTCTCAGCCATTGACTCAGGATTCCATAATTATGACGAATTTTTTAATAATAAATTTTGATTGGCTGCTGCTTTGGAAGCAGAACCAGAATTAGCTGAGGTTGGGGCAGAAGGATAACACCCCACTTGAAAAATTTGGGTAAGGCAGCATCTGGACTGACGACAGAAGGAGGAGCAGCGGAAGTGTTGGAAGCGGAAGCCATGGGTCACTTGCGCTTCAAATGATTTAATTCAAAGCATAAGGGGCATATGGTGCAGCCATTTTTGACATGTGATCAAAAAAGGTGATCTGTTGCAGATCTAATCACAGTGGGGGGAATTGTGAGGTGGGTGTCATGATGGAAAGGGCATATCGTCATAAAGGTGTGAGGCCCTGCCAACCAACCTGTCCTGTCTGGAACCACAAACTGCAAGATGGGGTCTGCACCATAAATGGCCAACCCATACATCAGTTTGTGGCAAAGGTGTTCAGGGGAGAGAAATGATGGCGACCTGGCAAACTGGACCACCGTTGGGATTTTTGCCCATATTCTCAGCTGACTAGATTACCAGGGATTGCTAGGGGATAATTCCTAAAGCAAAGTGAATTAGAGATTGGTTAATCTGATTTCAAAGTAATAATGTTCAGTTAATTTTAGGTTTTTTGCCTAGTTCATATCTGTCAGGGATCGATCTGGACAAATACTTAAGATCTTGTCAGGCAGACTTGACACCAAAATAGGGGCATCTGATAGTTGATTAAATATCAGGTTTACCAATTGGGATCAGCCAGATTTCATCACTGACTGACTGGAAATTTAAGTATTAAGTTGTGAGGCGAGTGATGCCACCTGCAACTAGAAAATTGATCAGTTGGTTTGTGACCTGCATTAATGGGAACAAGTTCCATTAACTAACCAGGTCGCTAGCCAAATATGGCTGGTTCACCTAAATTGAGAGGAAAACTTTAGGGACACGTTTTCTGACTCTTTCCATTTTATGTCTCAATGATGTCCAATGACTGAAACTTAACCAAGATGAGGAAGGCCATTACTGCTGAGATAAGGATGGGTAACTTAATAAAAACGGCTGCCATTTTATTGAGAGGTGCCAATTGAGTGTTGGGCGCCAGATTCCCCACTATAAATTTCCTAAAGAATTCAAATAAAAAAGAAGGAAGTAAGTATCAAATCAATTACCAGAGTATTATCTTAGTATACTTTAGCAGAATCCAGTTCAAGTTCTATTCTTTCTTAAGAAAATTATTGCTGTGTGCTCTAATTGGGAGACTATTTAGGATAAAGAGTAAGGATCTGAGTGGAGATCCCAAAGAAGCTGTATCAAATTGGGGACTACTGCCAACCGTGTGTCAACAAAGAGAAACTGTAAACAGGGATCTTAGCATAGATCAAGTTAGGCGGTACCAGGGAATGAATCCCTATACAGGGCATCATAAGTATCTTGAGAGTAAATACTGGCTGAGTGTTGGACCAAAATCTTGTACTTCAATTCAACTACGGATAATAGTCCTCATACTATTATCAACAATTATATAACATTATCAAAATAACGTGGGAAATTGCATAACAAATGAACCTATGAAGTTAATATATTTATAGGGGTTATTAGCAAAGAATATTTAAAATCTATAAATTTTAACAATTGGTGCTCAATACAGGGGTGTAGTTGATTAGAAGATCCTAGGATGTGATGTCATATGAAGATTTTTCCAATTTCAGCAATGAGTTACTAAAAAAGTAACGTCATTGGAGAAGAAAAATGGAAAATTAGTCCGAGAAGTTATAATAAAGATAGAACGTGAAGTGGATTGCATTCAATCGCATTTACCCAGCTCAGAAGTGGAGCTCCTAGTGAAGCGAATTGAGGATACTCAAGGTTTGAGAAAAGGACTTGCAGCCTAGATATGGGACTGTCTAGTGCTGTAAGAAAACCTGTTCAACCCAACATCTATCCAAGATGAAGTAATCAGCAGGTACAACTCAGGTTGAAATTAGGTCCACTTGAAATAGTCCCAAGGAACAGTAGGACCAACTCAGGTTCAAATTTGGTCCACTTTAAATAGTCCTGAGGAGTGAGGTCCTAGATGAGACACTAGATGGGATATTGGTTGAAAATGAAACAGAAAGCAATCAATTAAGAGTATTGAATTACTTTACCAATGAAGAGTATGAGGTCAAAACAGGAAACCATTGATCTTGGATAGTAGAGAATCGTTTGACCTAATAATATTTAATCAATCATGCAGAAATCGCTGGAGATGAAAATCATCAATTTACTGGGCGCCCTACCAGGCACACAAAATCTCAAATATTATCAATTTAAGACTGAAATTGGGTGAAGCTAATGAGGCTAGATCAATCTGTGTGTTTAAGGGATCTTTTCCAGATCCACCAGTTGATTTACTTCCAACGTTTTGGATGGCCACAAATCCCAAAAATCGTTTTTAAGAGAAAAATGATCAGAACAATCAAATCAAACTGTTGACTAATGAGGAATTCAATATTCTGAGAGAACAGAGACTCAAGAAACAGTTGCCAAAATATGAAATGAATTAGGATCTGTTGGACGAATGTCAAGTCAGGATTGAAGGCCTAATGAATGAAAACAGTTATGAGTTTTGCCAAAGTTGGCAAGTGTTGCCTATATGGGAAGAAATAGCACAGCTGGTAATATAGTGAAGAAGGTTAATACTAAAAAAATTTGAAGTATTGGATTAAGAGAAAATAGTTGTAATGTTCCCAGAGGACCTCTGAACCATTAAATGGTTATGTCCCAAGATTTTGGTCAAGTCCTAAAAGAGGACCTCTGAACCAAATAGATGATTAAATCTTATGAGGATAAGATTTTGAACCATAATAACTGATAGGTCAGAGTATTCCTAGGAACTAGTTTGAATGAAGGGGAAAAGAAGGACCTCTGAGCCTTATTTTAGGTTAAAAGTCCCATTGAAAAAGAAAAACACAAAAAATAGATAAAATATATAAAATATTAGATATTGAATTTTATTGTCCCATGAATTTCAGACCTATGATGAAATGGAATTACCAGCTGGGGTAACCAAGAATATCAATCTATTGGTTGATTGAGAGCAATTCACAGAACTGAGGAAGGACAGCAAGAAGAGGTGCTTGAATTGTTCAAAAAATATTGGGAAGTATTTGTCCAGGATGACCACGATTTGGGATGCATGAGAGATGTGATCCACAAGGTCAATACTGGGGAAAATTTACCTAAAAGGATGAGACCTATTTGACAGCTTAAGGCGGCCAAAGTGGTAGTGGAGGAAGAAATCAGCAAACTAGTGAAGCATGGGTTTCTAGTTCCATTGTTGAGTCCCTGGGCAAGTCCAATTCTTATTATAAAAAAGAATGATGGCTCTAATTGGGTAGTGATAAATTATTGGAAGCTGAACAAGATTAAAAAGAAGGATTTGTACCCACTACCAAGAATCAATGATGTTCTAGAATGATTGGGAGAAGCAAAATATTTTTTCATCATGGATCTAATATTTGGATATTGGCAAATCGACTTGCCAAGAGAAGACCAAGAAAAATGTGCTATTATTACTGCGAAGGTGCTATATCAACTGATGAGGATGCCCCAGGATCTGTGCAATGTGCCTGCAACGTTCCAGAGGGCCATGGACGCAATACTAAATGACTTGAAGTTGTCATGCGTCCTGGTGTATTTGGATGATATAAATTTTTTCAGTAGGATGTTTATTGACCATTTGCACCACTTGGAGGAAGTGTTCAAGAGACTATCCGCAGCCAACCTGAATATTAAGTCAAGGAAGTGTCACTTCTTTAAGAAAGAGTTGAAATATCTGCTATTTATGATCCCTCTAGTGGACTGCAGCTGCAAGCCCAGATGATCAAAGCCATAGAACAAATTATGTGCCAAAGAGTGTCTGAGATATCCAAGTGTTCCTTGGAATGGTCGTATAGTATAGAATATTGATTCAGGATTTTTCCAGAATTGCTGAGCCCCTACTGCATCTGTTAAAGGATCTGAAGAAAGGATTCGTTAGCAATGAAGAAGCACAGAAATCTTTCAATGAGGTATGCTAATACTTGATAGATTCTCTAATTTTGAAATATCCAAATTTTGATTGAGAATTTATTATATAAACTGATGCTTCGTTGACAGCAATAAGCGCCATAATGAGCCTAGTAGATGAACTTTGGGGACAAACATCTTGTGGCGTATGTGAGCCAGACACTCTCAGCCGCTTAAAGGTACTACACCATAACTGAGCATGAATACCTTGCAGTCATTTACGCCTGTAAACAGATTCAGGTGTACATCCATAGAATGCACTTCTAAGTGATGGGCCACTCCTTGTTGCATTGGCTTCACAATTTATGAGAACCAGAAGGATGACTGGCCTAATGGGCACTAAAGCTACAGGCTTACAATTATGAGATTGTCCACTGAGTGGGGATTTCTCATCAGAATATGGATGGCTTATCGTGGTTATCAAAGGTCCAGATGGTATACCAGCAGGCAGATGAGCAATTCCAGAGAAGGGTCAACGGAGAAATTAGGAACAAGCCCCAAGAAATCAAAGGTGCACTTTGAAAAACGATGGAAAATGTGGGAATCCAGCTGATTCTTGCTCGCTAGTGCTTGACGCCTGCTAAACGCCACAAGGGTTTCTAATATTTAAATATAAAGCGCTAATAAAAATTGGTTTATATAAATTTTATTATCAGTGCGATAAAGGTGAAAAATGACCCCCTTGACACCTGACCATCCAGTATTTAAAGTATTTTGAGGGTCAAGGGTAATTTGAGGATATGTTCAGAATATCTTAGTCTAGTCCAAATTAGGTAATATGGGGAATATTTAAAAACCTGGGTACTCGCTTTAGGTTACCAAAATGATAGAAGGAAAATTCTGATTGGCCAAAACGTTCCCATGGGGTAACAATTTTATGAATTTCAGCTAATCCCCATCGGAGAGATTTCTTTTACCTTGGGGGGCCTGCCAAGCCTATAAAATGAGGGGTCCCTGAATAAACATTTTAAAGGACTTTGTGATAGTTGGGGGAGTGCCTTCCAATGATCGCCCCAAGGTCCATCGTGTGGTTGGAGTAATCTGACCGTTTAATTTTTCCATTAGTGCCCATACAGGTTTTGAACTGGTGTTACCCCCATTTAATGGGGTTTCACCAACAATCAGCCAGTGTCTTTTGGCCAATTTCCTTAATATCTTCATTTTTATTAATAAAATACCTCTTAGTAACATCAGAAGATTGCAAATGGCCAACATGTCCCCTTTTCAGCTTAATTCAACCTAAAACATTCTTATTCTTCAGCTGTGAGAGAAAATGTCTGACAGAAAACACTGAGAACATAGATGGACAAGTTTTCAAGACAATCAATGGGATGTGATTACTATATCCAAAGTTGTTGAAATAAGCGGCTATAATTCAAGCCGCTCATAAGGCTGTTAGGCATGGAGGCCTGAGAAAAACTGCTGACCTTATTTGCCAGTACTACTATGAAAGTCAATCAATTATGATGTCACAGACTATCTGGCTTGCTGTGTGGAGTGCCAATTACACAAGCCACATAAGAATATGACTGGATACTTACTGGTCCGCCCTGGATTTGCTTGGCATATGGTGTCCATTGACATAATGGGACTGTTGACAATGAGCACAGGGGGAGTCAAGTACATAATAGTTGCAATCAATCATTTGATGTAATGGGTCAAGAGAAAGGCCCTGGAAAATGTAGATGCTACCAGTACTGCAAAGTTCATCCTGGATCAAGTAGTATACTGACATGGATGTCTGCATGTACTGCTGAGTGAAAATAGGATAAACTTCAAGTCTCATGTAATCCCATGATTAAATGAAATAATGGGGATCTGAGGATCTGTGTCTGTACTTACCAGCAAGAGACAAACTGACTGGTAGTATGAGTTAATGAGATGCTGGCCATGACAAGGAGGAAGATGGTTGCAGGAAAAACTTCTGCATGGGGAACATACCTGAGTTCAGGTATGTTCACCTACAATATCAGTCATCATACAGCAATGGGAAAAACGCCAAGTTACTACATGGAAGGAAGGCCGCGTTGCCGCCAAATTTATATTTGGTGGTGGAACCAACATTGGGGATGAGTGCCAAACAGTACTTGAACTGACTGACAAATATCATAAACAAGATGCAATTACAAGCATTTGAGATAACTTTGAAGAAAAGTATTTGAGCAAAAATGACAGACAATAAGAAACAGCCTTATCAGAATACTAAATAGGCAAAAGAGTTGCTTTGTGTTATGCATGGTTTTGGGAGAAAAAACAAGTTGGATGCATTGTGGTCATGTTCATTCAAGATTATTGCCAATATGATGATAGATACCTATTTCATCAAGAACCTCTTGGAAAAAAGGTTAGTAAATTGATTCTACGCTAAGTATCTAAAGCAATGGATTGATGAAAAAATAATAAAAAAGGAGTTCCTGAAGGATTGCTGAACCATTAAGTTGGTTATGTCCTAATGATTTGGTTAAAACGAAAAAAGGACCTCTGAACCAAATTAGATGGTAAAATCTTAAAAAAGAGACCTCTGAACTTTAGAAAACTGGTAGGTCTAAGAATACCTAGGTTCCAGTTTGGGGGAATAAAATAAAAAAGATGGCCTGCTGAACTGAAAAAAGGCCAAGTCCCATGGAAAAAAAGAAGAAAAATAAAATATTGATAAAAATATGGGGAAAAAGATTATTAAAAAACGCATAGTAAATCTGATATATTTTTATAAATTTATTTTTATTGGTTTTTACAATTTGGGGATGATTCCGCCTATTTCACCTCTTGGGGATGGAGGATGGATCACAGTAGGAGTAATTAACCTGATAAAATATATGTGAGATCATACTCTAGTGAGGGCTAGACCTACATGAAACCAAGTTTGTTGAGCGGATGCAGATCCCTGCAAGAAAGTGACTAGGGGAAGAGAAATTGAAATTTTGGAAGAAGCTAAACACAATACCCTAGAGCGGAGAGGGAAGCAACAGTACATGAAGAGGCAGTTGGCAAATAACCCTGAGTAATCCTGATATAGCAACTTCCAGAAGATTGGTCTTGAGCACTTACTGACAGGTTTCGCCAAGAACACTGGTCATATGGGCTGGCAACAAGAAAGGGATGCTAGGCAGTGGTTGCCAAATCAAGCCCCCTATCAAAGCCATCAATGGAAGATACTGATGGGATGTGCCAGAAATGAGATAGTCATGTAAGGAGTGAATGGCATCCTGCAAGCGATGACTATGAGCTTCTTGGAAACTGAAGCAGAATGAGCGATGGAAGTTGGGAGAGACTGGAAGCTTCATGGCCCAACTTTGAAGAACTTGGCTGGCAAAGTGAAGAGCATAGGCTACAACAATTTAATCTTTGATGTTTTCAAGATTGGAAGAGTTCATAGCTATGGACAAAGCTTTGGTAGCTTGGGCCCTTAATTTTGAATAGGGGAGTTTGAAATGTACGCTTTTGCTGATGGCTAGTTTGGTGGCCAAGACAGCTGGCTTGTAATATTGACTGAGTCAGAAGAGGAAATCTGGAAGCAAGTCAATCTGGCAAGGAACAAACAATAGAAAGTTAAGGAGATTGATTCAGGAGGTTTGACAATGATGTTAGGAGTATCTGTGAAGGTTGCCAAATCCAGGAGAGTTTTGAGATCTAACTCAGAAATTGAATGCAGAGGAAGGATTGGTTGCAAGTCATTTGAGACAATCACTAACCTGGTTTCGTCAGGGTTGGTTACCATTTCAAGTAAATTTATGGAAGAACTTGCTATGGGTACTTGACTAGGAGTATGAGTCCTGGAAGGACCATAGATGAGGTTCCGGTATGCAGATTGACTCATCAGCTGGAAGAGCTGAAGATCTTAATCAGACAAACTATTGAGCAGCTGTTGGTACAGAAGCTCAGAATTTGATATATGAGCTGGATGAGAGGGGGATGTCAGACTTATATGATAGTTGAAATTATGCACTCTGAACTCAATTAAGCTCTAATTTTAGAGAAAATAATCTCAAAATTAATGGGATAAGCTCTCCAGAGAAGAATTAAGAATGTTATGAGCCAGGAATTTATTATGAGAAAATAACAAGGGCGAACATAAATGAGCATTCTTAATTGGGCCACAAAACAAACATTGACAGCAAGACTATCATGTTGAGAATGAGGGAAAAATTAGGAAATCAAGGACGCCAGACCAAGAATCCTGGATATTACAGCAGGACATATGCCCTGATGGGGGGAAAACTGGATCCTAGGATTATTATTGTCATTAGTAAATTGATCAGCCTGGCATTACAAAAGGTTTTGAGGACCGTGCTCTGAGTAGATGGTAGCGAGGAGGAAGAGGGAGAGAGCTGCATGCTGAAGGTTATCCTGAGCAGTGTTGAGTGCTGATTGGTCATACTCCACTTGAATAAATGAAGTATTTGACCAAGTGTTTAAAGCGGTGTTCTCCTGCCCCAAAACTTTTCTCGCTGTGAAATTTAAGCAAGGGGGGGATGTGTTGGGATTTTTTCTCATTTCCCCGCTGACTAGATTACCAGGGACTGCTAGGGGATGATTACCTAATGTAAAAGTGAATTGTGTATCCTTTGACCCTGATTTTCGGGGTAATAATGTTCAGGTGATTTTAGGTTATTCATCTAGGTTAGATCTGTCAGGGATTGATCTGAACAAATGCTTAAGATCTTGTCAGGCAGAGTTGCCACCAAAATAGGGGCATCTGATAGTTGATTAATTATCAGATGTAACAATTGGGATCAGTCAGTTTTCATCACTGACTGATTGGAAATTTAAGGATTAAGTTGTGAGG
The DNA here is from genome assembly GCA_022478985.1 of Massospora cicadina. Classification (NCBI taxonomy): domain Eukaryota; kingdom Fungi; phylum Entomophthoromycota; class Entomophthoromycetes; order Entomophthorales; family Entomophthoraceae; genus Massospora; species Massospora cicadina. The sequence goes on from JAKSZP010013665.1 coordinate 21,163, forward strand.
CGAGTGATGCCACCTGTAACTAGCAAATTGATCAGTTGGTTTGGGACCTGCCTTAATGGGAAACAAGTCCCATTACCTTAGCAGATCGCTTGACAAAAATGGTTGGTTCACTTGGATTGAGAGTAAAATTATATTGGACACGTTTTACAGCTCTTTCCTTTTTATGTCTCAATGATGTCCAATAACTGAATCTTAGCCAGGATGGGGAAGACCATTGATGCTGAGATGAGGATGGGTAATTCAATGAAAACGGCTGCCATTTCATTGAGGAGGTGCCAATTGAGTGTTGGTATCATGGAAATGGCAAAAGAAGTTTAGACTGGCCTGCCAGTAAGGATGCGTATGCACCCAAAAAGCAAGCCAGAATACCAGAGGCATTGCTGACTGAACAACTTGATATGCAGCCGGGCATTGGGAAATGATGAATTGTTGGTGCAGCACAATAGTTAGTATGATTTTGATGACAAACCACACTGAACCCACTCCCGACCCAGGGGTCTTGCTGCAGGGGGTGGGATCGCTGAGATAGTCTCAATGAGTTCTTTGGCATATGGGGCCATTTCAACCGGGGTGGCAAGGAGATGGATTCTCTCTTGCAATTGGTGGACATAAAGCCACAAGATCCCCATGTATTGCTGCTGAAAGTTAGTGATAATGGGGTTGTAGAGCAAAAAATACTAAACTCACTGTATCCAATTGATGATGGAGGGGGCCATAGTGACCAAGAGTGCTGGTAGAGCCCATCCAGTATATGGACTGATGGGCCACCAGGGAAATGCCATCAGGGATGCTGTCAGAAGAGATAATCAAAATTGCTTGGTTTTTTTGACAAAATTTTATTAAAATGAAATGAAAAAAGTGACCAACAATTTTCTCAGTGCAATGCAACTGATTAAATAGTGGTCTTTTGGGGTAGTGACAAGCCAGGATTGGGACCCTCAATTTTGACCTAACCGGCAAATTGTTCGGGAATGGGCAGGTTTGTTCCTTGGGAACTGACATTGCAAAATATGGCGGTGGGCTGAGTCACTGTCAGTTTGACCTTGAACATCCAAACTGAGGCTCGGCTATGTTTCTGATGGTTGGCATGATGGCGTTTGGTCTAACAAGCGACAGGAATCCCCCAAGGCCACCCCACATAGAGCGGGTCCAACTGGTTAGGAATGGGTTTGGGATGCCCAACCTGCCATGCTTGGTCGCTGGACCATTCATTTGGTCAGTGGCATCACATTGGCCGCAACGCCCAAATTTCCAACAGGGGGCTTTGAACCCTCACTGGTGGCACCCGATGCTATAGCCTGATTGTCAAGGATGATCCTTGATGACTTTGGTAATAGGGTACTTTGTTCAATCGGCATATTAGTCAAATTTGAACTTTCAGGTGTTATGGCCAATTCCAATTTGACAAATCTCAGCGCAGATTTTGCTAATTCCCCATAACAGTTCTGCTGAGGTGAGTGTGGGTACTGGAGGTGGGGTCTGAAGTGGTTGAGCTGTTACCCATCACTCATCTACTATGTGAGCGAGATCGCCCTGAGTAATAAGGGGTACCACCATCCTCTTTGGTGTCTTCTTACTCAGAAACAGGAAGATGGCCTGATCAACAGCCAGGGTACATTCCCCGGGACTTACATTACCCTTTCTTTTTTTCAAGGGAAGGGCCCCACCACCAGGAAATGCACAAGAGCCACATTCTTGTGTGCCTTGGGTAATTTGATACCCATAATTGTCGCGACTTTCTGGGGGGATAAGGAGCCTCAGGGTGGGATATATGGAAATGCTTTGACCAGGTCCATGCAATTCGCGCAATCGCGCACCTTATCCCCATTTATTTTCATAGGCCGGATACCCTTTCCAGGCCACTAGATATTGGAACAGAACGTCGCAACTTCCAGGATGCCAGGATAGCCTCTACCTCAGCTTCTTCCCCATTATCGATGATGATTGGTACCAGTTCCATGGGAATTGCACCCTTGAAGGGCAACATCTGGGAAACACGGAAAGCAGGGTGCTGCTTCCAATGTGCAGAAAGCTTCAGTCAGAACGCCCTATTACCCAGTACCTCCTCCACTAAATGGGGGCCCAAGCATTTACTGGAGAATTTATGGGAAGGAGTTTAAATTCTTAAATGACGGGTATTGAGCATGACGTAGGAACCCACCAAAAAATCTTGATCTGGTAGATGCTTACAATCTGTGAACTGCTTGTAGTTGTTGATGGCTTTGGTAAGGTGTTCCCGCACTAAAGCTTGAGTTGATCTGATATGGGCAGCGTGGTCCGCGGCAGCTTGAACCTCAGGCTGCAAGCACTGTCCAACAAAAAACAAAGGATTATAACCCAATGTTGCTTCATTAGGGGAAAACCCCGTGGGCATGTGGATCCCATTATTGTAAGCAAATTGAGCAAGGGGCAAGTCACTGGCCCAAGTATCCTGCGCTTCTGCAGCATAGCAACGCAGGTACTGTCCAAGGACTTGATTGACTCACTCGGTCTGTCCATTGGACTGAGGGTGATATGCCATGGAATGACAGGGAGATATTTTCAGGATTGATAGAAGTTCACTCCAAAACTGCGCGGTAAACTGTGAACCCCAGTCACTGATGATCTCCTGGGGAATACTGAACATCAAAAACACATGGCATCTGAAAAGTTGGCAGTTTATTCTGATGTAATTGTGGAAATAAAATGTATAAAAAGGGAAAATTTCATGAAATGATCCACCACTACCATCACCGCTGAGAACCTGTTAGAACAGGGAGTTCAATGATAAAGTCCACGGACACCGAGGTCCATGGGCCCTCCGCCTGTTGTAAGGGGTGCAGGAGGCCATTTTTCCTGGAGTGGTATGACTTGACTCTAGCACAAGTAACACAATTGGCGATCTAAGCTGAGACATCTTTTGTCAGACCCACCCAATTAAAAGTTCGCTTGATCAAATTTGATGCATTTCTTGTTGCTGGGATGTCCAACTGTGGGGGGATCATGATGTTTGCAGAATACCCCCAATCAGAAGGAGGGGGGAACCCAAAAGCAAGATTGGAAGTAAATGAGTCCCTTTTCTAAGGAGTATAGGGAGTGTTTGTGACTTGAGTGAGCCAACTGCTCAACCAACTCCACGCCCTCAGGGCAGGCCATTTGACCAGCTAAAACCTGAGCTACTAGCAGGGCGTCAGGAGCCAATGCAATGGAGGAAACAACAGGGGGAACAATGACAGTATCTGAGCAGCAGGAATTACGGTAACAAGATCCACTTCCTCTGGTTCTGAGGGACAGTGGGTGGGACTGCAGCTTAGGAAATTGGGAAGTACATTGAGTGCACCTTTAACGAATTCATATCTAAAGTTAAAACTGCACAGGTCCCAATAGGTATGGGCCTGCTGATGCACCAATTTCAGGTTTGTGAAAATACAAAAGGGCCTGGTGATCAGTGCGGACTGTTAATTAATGGCGGGCACCCTGCAACAGATACCGCCAATGAGTTAATGCTCATGCAAAAGCTGCCAATTCTTTGTCATAAATGGCCCAAGACTGCTCCATGGCTGTGAACTTCTGGGAAAAGTAAGCAGCTGGATGTTCAAGACCATTGTGATCCTGAAGTAACATCGCTCCCACTGAAACTGATGAGGCATTGCATGCAACAATATATGGTTTGGTGGGATCAGCATGTTTCAAAATGGGCTGAGACACAAACACCTCCTTTATTGATTCAAACGCCTGCTGGTATTCAGGCATTTAACAAAATGGTAAGTTTTCCCAGTAAGGGGTGGAGAGGTGCAGCCAACTGGGAAAGTGCTGGGGAAAACTTTTTAGGAAGATGATAGTTCCCAAGAAACTCTGAAGTTGTTTCTGCATAGTAGAGTCAGCCATTCTCAGATTGCATCTAACTTGTTGGGAGGGATTGCATAGCCATTTTTGAGAACCAGGTTCCCAAGAAAAGTAACCTCCTCCTTATAAAACTCGCACTTGGAAGGTTTGAGGAACAAAACTGCCTTATGCAAGGCGACCACCACCACTTCCAAATCAGTAGCGTGTTGTTTGGGAGTTGGGGAGTGAACCAGGATATCATCAATGTATGCAATTACACAGGTAAACCGGAGGTCACCCAGTACATTCTTGATCATCCATTGAAACGTAGCAGGAGCATTCTTCAGCCCAAAGGGCATTACACGAAATTGAAAAATGCCTCACTTCATCCAGATCACAGTTAACCATTCCTGCCCTTCCATAACCCAAATTTGGTTGAAGGCGTTCATCAGATCCAGCTTAGAGAACACACGGGATTTGGCGATTACATGGCTGATTTTCTGCTCCAGAGGCAACGGGTAGGGATCAGAAACTGTTATTTTATTCAAATAACCGTAATCCACGCAGGGATAGAGAACCATCCACTTTTTTGGCAAAGATGATGGGGAGGTGACAGGTGAGGTCCCTTTGAACAACCAGCCTTTTCTCAACACATCGTCCAACAAGGTATTGAGTGCAACTTCTTCCTCTGCTGTATGGGGATACAACGGACAGTTGATGTTCACCAACTCCAGGTTGTTCAAGACCCACAATTGAACCTAGTGTGCTTAGGCAGGCGATCCGCCTTTTCCATGTCAAAGATTCTCCAATATCACATTAAGCTTTTGGGGAAATCACCAGGATGCCCGCAGAAGTGACCAAGGTAGTAATAGAGCTGGTTCCTTGTATCTTCTTGAGGGTGTCATACAGAGGGAATCCCTCATAATTATCATCGGCAAACAACAATGTATTAGACTCAAAATGAATATTTACATGTTGTTAGCACCACCACCCCACACCTAAGATCACCAGAAACACCAAGTTTGGCGTAGCCAAAAAGCGATCGCAGAAGCTGAACTGGTGGATTGAAAAGGGTAACAGTCGGAAAACAACATATGAGGGCTGATAAGCAGATGAGGCCACCATCACTGAGGAGCCTGCATCCATTCTCAGCTTTAATTGTTGCACCAACTCAACACTCATGAAGCTCCCCGCAGCTCTAGTATCCACCAGAGCTTTGAAGAAGACATGGTGTGAGCTGACACTGATCTTCATAGGCACTAGGAAATAAGTGAAATTTTGTTTATTAAAAGATTCGACCAACTCATTGGCAACTGAAGAGATAATGGGCATATTTGGGGTAAGGTTAGGGTCCTTCGCTGGAGCGAAAATTGGAAGTATGAGGGTGGGGGAAACAACTTCCTCCATCTGGGCTTAAACAGAATCATTAATAGGTAACTCTGTATCCGCCAATTCAGACTTGAGGGTTACGGCAAGATCAGTACCCAAGTCTACCACTAATTCAGAGATCTGCGCATCATCTGCGTCTACTTTGAGTAATCCAATCAAGAAATTCGCCTTCTGATAATGGGTAACATGACAGGGTAAGGCGTTGATGATGGTTGCGGAGGCACATATTTGATCTACTGCTTCTTGGATGGTACACCAGACCTCAGATGATGAGTGGAACCCAAATCCAAACCCGATCTAAAGACTGCCTGAAGCATAAATATAGATAGACCCAACGCGGGGGCCAGTTCACAAAAGGTAGAAATCAAAGAACCCAAGCTAGGGGCTTCAGCCATGGCATACATCAGTCTGAATAGGTGGTCTGATTGGGATACCAGGGGATTCAGGGCAGCTGACACAACAGCCATCAGTGGGGTGGAGTCTCCTGCTTGTGAGGAAGAGCGCAAAAGACCTCTCACCCAACAGCGGGCATCCCCATCCACAGCGTCTAACAATGAGAGCCCTTGTTGGGCATGGGATAACGCGGAAGCAAGATTAAGCACAATTGCTGTATGCATTTGCACTTTGGCGAGTGCATCAAGAGCTTGATTGGCGATCTCCTGGGAGGACACTTGAACTTCCCTCCGGGCTACTGGAAGGAGGAAGAGGCGCAATTTGCGCAGCTTGGGTGGATTGAAGAAGATTTCCCAAGGTAGAGAGGATACTTCTCCCAAAGTCAGAAAGTGACCAGACAAACAACAAACAGCAAACTACTGATTGCACTTTCATTTGGTAAAGAGTAACCACTGCGGCGCCTAGTTTGAAGAATAAGGTGGAAGAGACTGGAAATAGTGGCTGGTTGATTATGTCATGGAAATGGCGGAAGAAGTTATGACTGCCTACCAGTCAGGATGTGTATGCACCCAAAAAGCAAGCCAGAATGCCAGAGGCATTGCCAACTGAATGACTTGATATGGAGCTAGGCATTAGGAAATGACAAATTGTTGGTGCAGCACAATAGTGAGTATGATCCCGATGACAAACCACACTGAACCCACTCCCAACCCAGAGGGTCTTACTGCAGGGGGTGGGATCACCGAGATAGTCTTGATGAGTTCTTCTGCATATGGGCCATTTCAACCGGGGTGGCAAGGAGATGGATTCTCTCTTGCAATTGGTGGACATAAAGCCACAAGATCCCCATGTAATGCTGCTGGAAGTTAGTGATAATGGGGTTGTAGAGCCAAAAATATTAAACTCACTGTATCCAATTGATGATGGAGGGGGCCATAGTGACCAAAAGTGCTTGTAGAGTCCATCCGGTATACATACTGATGGGCCACAAGGGAAATGCCATCGGGGTGCTGTTAGAAGAGATAATCAATATTATTTGGTTTTTTTGACAAAGTTTTATTAAAAGGAAATAAAGAAAATTGACCAACAATTTTCTCAGTGCTATGAAACTGATTAAATAGTGGTCAATTGGGGTAGTGACAAGCCAGGATCAGGACCCTCAATTTTGACCTAACCGGCAAATTGTTTGAGAATGGGCGGGTTTGTTCCTTGGGAACTGACAATGTAAAATTCAGCAGTGGGCTGAGTCGCTGTCAGTTCAACCTCAAACGTCCAAACTGAGGCTTGGCTACATTTCTGATGGTTGGCATAATGGCATTTGGCCCAATGAGCAATGAGAATCCCCCAAGGCCACCCAACAAAGGGGCAGGTCCATTTGGTTAGGAATGGGTTTGGGACGCCCAACCCGCCCACACAGGTCGCTGGACCATTTGTTTGGTCATTGGCATCACATCAGCCATAATGCCTTAATTGCTAACAGGGCGCTTCGAACCCTTATCAATGGCGCCATATGCTATAGCCTGATTATCAAGGATGATCCCTGATGGCTTTGGTAGAAAGGTGCTTTGTTTGATCAGCATATTGATTGAATTGGAACTGTCAGGCGTTCCAGCTGATTTCAATTCAACAATATCAACGCAGATTTCACTAATACCCCTTAACAGTTCTGCTGAGGTGAGTGTGGGTACTAAAGGTGGGGTCCAAAGTGGAAGAGTTGTTACCCATTACTCATCTACTATGAGAGTGAGATTGCCCTGAGTAACGAGAGGTACCGCCATCCTCTTCAGTGTCTTCTTACTCAGAAATGGGAAGATGGCACAATCAACATCCAGGGGACGTTCCTCAGGACTTATAGTTTGGCGTCAAATTACCCACTATAAATTTCCTGAAGAATTTACTAATAAAAAAGAAGGAAGTAATTACCAAATCATTTACCAGATTATTATCTTAGTATACTTTAGCAGAATCAAGTTTGAGTTCTATTCTTTCTCAAAGAAATTATTGCTGTGTGCTCTAATTGGGAGACTCTTTAGGATAAAGAGTAAGGGTCTGAGTGGGGATACAGAGAAGAAGCTGAATTAAATTGAGGATTGCTGCTTACCATGTCTCAACAAAGAGAAACTGTAAACAGGGAACTGAGTGTAAAATGAGTTAGGCGGTACCAGGAAATGAATTACCCATTCAGGACATCATAAGTATTTTTAAAAAATATTGGCTGAGCGTTGGACTGAAATCTAGTACTTCAATTCAACTACAGATGATAATCTCCATACTATTTATCAATGATTTTATTTTATTATTAAAACAACTCAGAGAATTGCACAACAACTGAACCTATGCAGTTAATACATTTATAGGGGTTACTAACTGAGAATAATCAGAAAACCTACAAATTTTAATGACCACTAAAGTGGCATTATCTGGGAGCTGCATGTGAACAGTGGGGATAGGAATATTTTTATAAATTATTGGCATCTTAGATGCTGCCACTGCATCAGCTTCTGAGTAGAAGCCAAGATCAAAATACCACTTAAGGGGGTGTAATACAATATAGCTGGCAGGTTTAAAAACTGCCATAGCCATCTTGATGATGGCCACACTTGCATATGGGAAAAGATTCCCATATTTGACCTGGAGGCCAAAATGCAAAGTGCTCCATGGGAGCACCAAAGGGCTCTGGAAACCACTAGGGAGCTTGCAAGGTGGTGGGCCAAGTCCTAAGGGGGGACATAACGCCTGGTAGCTTTGGGAGGGATAGCAGAGCCAGCCCAGGTGTGCTTCAGTGGTGGCCAAAAGATGCCAGATGGTGGCACACCACTACCCCTAGCCAGGACAACAGGCGTTTATTTCGTCAACATCTGTAAGTCTTAGCTCATTTGAGTGATCATTTTTTTTTTTTTAACTTAATTTGAATTTGGCTTTGATTTAGGTATTGAAGAAAAAGAAAAATAGCTATAGAAATAGTTACTTTTGTAAGTATTGATCCAGTATCTAATTAACAATCTAGTAGACATAAAAAAATGGAACAAAGTAATGAATTTCAATTGTGGGAATGTTCATCGCTGGTTAAACTTAATTCTGGCATTGGTGAAACAATAGCTTGGAAGCAAATTTTGACATGATATATGTCCTAGGGTAAGGTATGTTCAAAATCAGGGCAAGTACGAGATTATAGCTGGAAGAGCTTAAATTATTATAGATGTCTATCATCTTTTTATTTTTCCCAATAAAATCAAATAAATTTGATAAAATGAATTAATATAGATGGCAATCAGTAAATTTAACATAGATTGACCAATAAAACCAAACTAAATTAATAAAATGAATTATTGTAGATGGCAATCATAAGTTTAGCATAATTTGACCAGTAAAAGCAAAGGATGGTTAGCCTGACAGGGTAATTCCTGCTTCCACTCAAGTCCAGATTTTATTCAAAACATGTTCGAATCCTGTACTAGCTATAAAAAATCTCAGTGTAGTATATTTGTCCTAAGGTCAACCCACCTTAATTACTTTTTTGACCAGTAAAATCAACTAAAATCACTAAAATTAATTATTGTAGATGGTGATCAATGAATTTAGCTTAGATTGACCGATAAAAGCAGATAAATTTAATAAATTAAATGATAGTATAGTTGTTTATAAGATACTTTTTATATGTATAATGATTTTTATATTTATATAGAAATTGTGAGGTTTCAAAAAGGATATATAGAGATAGAGATCTGTTAAAAAATAAAACTGGGGAAAAAGAAGCACTTTCAAATTAGCACTATTTTTTGGGGGGGGAACTAATTAAATTTTTTTGAAAAAAACTGGCTTGAATTTTTGTAAAAAAATTCTCCTTTAAAAAAATCTCTAAAAAGTATATAATGATTAATAAATTAAAATAATAAAAACCTTTTTTGAAGTTGGAACCATATTTCAACCTGACTAATAAAATATTTCTCACAAACACAAATTAGAGCTTATATTGGATTAGGTTTAAGTGTAAACTATAAGAAACTTAGGGTATACAGTGCTGAATATATATGTATATATATCATAAAAGATGTTATAATGCATTTTAAGATATGGCACTAACAAAAAAAGGTTCTATTGATTATTTATAATTTCTCAATTAATCTATTATGGTGTTGTAATGGGTAGTTAGATTTAAGATAAAAATTAGAAATCCCAATAATTTATGTGCTTAGTTGGGGTCCATGGCAACATCTGAATTAGTAACCTCAATGCCATACCAGTTGTTGGCTGACATTGGGCGAAATTAGGATAATCAACTTTGATGCATTAGTCAAAACAAAATAACAAGCTGCTAGTATAAATACTATAACCTTAAGCTTTATTGCAAATAGAAAACAAATTTTTATATTTAGTTTTTACAATTATTTTATTGGTCTAGAAATTTCTGGGTTGGTAGCAAATATTTTCTGTTAAAATATACTTAGTAAAGTAATAGGTTGGCAGATAAAAATTCAAAAACCATCTAACCCTTTGACAATTTTCCTATTCATTTTTTAAAAGGATAATTTATCTGTATATATTTATGGTAAACTAGTAAACACTCTGATAAGGGCCTCCAGTTTTTTATCTATATAAGGCAAACCCTTGATGACTCAAGATTGTCCCTTGAGCAGGATGCATTTTCTTGAAAAAAGAATTATTAATTCATTATGATGCAGCAAAATCAATTTACCATCTTTGAAGGCCTATAGTCTTTTTATAGTTTGAATTATAATTGGCCTTCATCAGATTTACATGATTTTATTATATTTATTGATGGTATATCTCCAAAAAATTGTAGCTGTGCAGCAAATTGATTGTCCAGAAAGTATGGTTAAAATTTAAAAAGATCATCAATTCATAAGGGGTATGTTTGATGCAGTAAAAATCTCATTTTAATAAGATATGTGGAATTTTGGGTAGGCCTTTGGGCCATATTTTAGTATTATCTGTTTTATATAATACATTTCATTTAAAATATTTAATTCAATACTTGGTTTACCCCACCCCATGTCACCAATGCCTCCACACCCTTACTATCTGCCTTAACACGCACCCTACTATGGAATGAGGTGGATGTGGCTGAAGACGAGCCCCCTGATCCCCCTCCCCATCCACCATGGAGGGATAGCAGTATTCGCTGCCCACCTGGTTGGATATTTTGTTAGGTATGATTCAATGAATCCATCCATTTTGGGAATTTTGTTTGAATCATTATTTTATATTATAATTTTAGTTTTAGTTCAGTAATGTCCATCCCCTGGTCAGCTTACCTCAGTTAAATAAAATACTTGGTTTACCCCATGGGGGCTTTTCTTTCCAATTACTATCACTTTTAGTAATATGATTTGATTCAAATAGCACAATTTAATAATCAATACCAGGTGAGATAATTATGAATAATAAAGAAAAGAGCTGGGTGAACGCGGTAAAGGGCAGCGGACCCAGACCTGCACCACCCAAAGGTACCAAGCGCACAGGTACAAACAAAAATCTCAGTAAAAATAAAAAAATCTGAGGTGGCGCCCCCACAGATTTTGTTAATTTTTAGTAAAATACTGCAGCTATTTGGAAGTATCCCAATTGCAACCACTGTCATCAATAGAACACAGGATACAAGTTCTCCTGGGCATAGAAACACTGACAATATGGGAAAACTTCGTTGAAGCTTAACATAAATTTTCCCACACGCGGTGTACTTAATAACCAATACTATCCACAGAGGTTGGGTAGATCTTGGGTTTGAAACCATGGAAGAAGCTAATGAAACAGTGAAGGTCAGAGTGATACTCGACCTTCCCAATGGACAGCAATTGATATCAACCAAATGCACCCATTGGACTGAATCCAAAGACATTTTCATAAATTTTGACTATCTTCTGACCACACTGGCGCGCACAGTAGTCAAAAGACATCTCCAAGAAGGCTTGAAAGCCTATGGAGAAATCAAACAAACCTGAAATGCAAAGATTTCAGCTGATGCCAACCCTTAGCATGTGGGAAGGCAATAGCAATTATTTCACCAAACCAGGATGTAGTAGAGGATATTACAAGAATCCCTCACATAGCATCCTTCACCATTGATGGGAAAATCACAGCTGTTCTGCACAACAGTGGAAATTGCACCCCCCATATACAACCACTGCCAGGCCTTTGGGCACATAATCCATGCTTGCTTCATAAAAGAAGGCCTGAGAGAAATGGAATTCTGTGAGGAGGAAATGGGCGAAGATGACTAAGAGTACGCCAAAATCATGGATACTACACAAGCCTTCAACTGAGGAGAACATGGGCAATATAATAATTGACCCTATTTCCCCAAAAGAATGAAAAATGGTCAAACAAGCTCACAAGCTGGCCGCAGCCAAGGCAAAAGCCTCGGCAGATCAAACCATATCACTGGAGAAGATCCAGGAAGACCTGGAGGAATTTGAGTCAATGAACCAATCAGACCCCACAGAAAACCATACACCCAATCTGACCAATTGAATTTGGTGGAACCTAATTTGGAAATGAACGCAGAAAAATTGGGGTTCTGTGCACCCCCCAAAATTGCAGAATTTAGCCCAATTGGGAAGGAAAATCAACAACAGAATGTGCAAGAAAATAATGTGGCCAATAAAAACCCACAAGTGCACCAAAATAATATATTGAAACCAAGCAAAGCCAAGAGAGGAGCAAAAACTGCGGTGATGAAAGGGGCAGAATACACCCCAACTCCTACTCATGGTTATGCTCTCCACAGCAGAGGTGCAGTGGAGAGCAATGTGAGCGAGGGAGTAGGGCCAGGGGCCCTGCTAACCGCTCCTGAGGCGCATTGGGCATCTCAGTAGAGATAGGGATGCTGAACATAGTGGGACTCAAGACCTTAACATCCTGGTCCAAGAAGTTGAGTCTCCTTCAAAACCCACCTGTGGATATCCTGGCGGTGCAGGAAACCCACTGTCCACAGGGAGAGGAGGAGGCATGGGAAAAAATGCTCCTCCCAACAATATTGCTTTGGTCACTCCACTGTGGGATGATAGTATGCACGAACCAAAACTTTAAATTTATTAATAAAAATTTGTTCCTGGATGGCTTCATACTTGCCATAACCTTCTCAAGGCACACCGAATTGCACACAATAGCCAGTGTGTATTCCCCAAATGGTGCACATGACCAAAGAGAATTTCTTACAGCCTTAACACAACTAAATCTACCAACAAATACTTTCATAATTGGAGACATGAACTGCTGGATTAACCCAGAGATGGAGTGATGGCCATACACAACGGAGATACCACAAGGGCAAGTGGAACTCCGCGTACTAAAGGCCACCCTGGGACTATATGATCCACTGCCAAAAAGGCAACCCCTGCTACAAAAACATGACACATTCACATGTACACAATGGTACACTTGTCTCTATGTCGAGGATAGACCTAATACTCGCACCAATAATTTTCCATCACCAAATCCAAAAATTTAAACTACAAAAATTGAATTCTCCAACCATCGTCTTGTTTTGGTGTCTTACAAACTGGCGGAACCAAGTACCCAAGCACCCAGATGGTGCAGAATATGCCTAGAAAGTTTAGCCAACTTGTAATTTCAATCCTGGATGGAGGAAATATCCTCAACCCGGGATTTTCAAACACCCTTTTTCTCAGACCCATTAACCACTTGGGAAAATTTCACAAAATCAACAACCCAACAAAATTAAACATACATCATCTAGAAGACACAGGGCAGTTTCAGCCATTATCAAACACATCTTGGCTGAAATTGACCATCTAGAAAACAATGTACCAAGGATGGGATACAGCCCTGGATGAGGTTGCAAATGGGCGGAGGTTTCTGCTCAACTAAACACCCTAATCTGCAAACACCAACACCGAGTTGGAGTCCAATACAAAGGCAAAAACATAAGAGATGGAGAAACTTGCTTGAGCTATTTTTTCCACCAATTCCATTCCAGGAAATATATGATAGCTTGTACACAGGTCTGTTGACCAGACAAATCCATAGCAGAAACACCCAAAGAAGTCACGACTGAAGTGCACAGGTTTTATATGAAATTTTATAAATCTGAGCCAGTTGAACTAGAAAAGATCGAAAAAATCCTTAGAAGCGCGCATATTGACACCACGGTCCAAAATAACAATTTAATTAACCTAATATTGTGTGAGGAAATATGGGAAGTAGTACGCGGTTCACCAAGAGGGAAATGCCCTGGACCTGATGGGATTTCCTATGAATTTTATATAAAATATTTTACTAACATCTCTAACATTCTTCTAGCTTCAATGAACAAGTGTATTATGTAGACATGCCTCCTACCTGGAGGCAAAGAAGCATACACGGTCACTTTATTCAAGAAAGGAGACAGATTAGACCTATCCAACTGGCGCCCAATTTCTCTAACCAACACAGATACAAAAAAATTCACAAAAATTATGGCTAAACGAATAGGGTTAATTGCAACTGATGCGATATCCCCATCACAATATGGATTTGTTTCAAGAAGATCCATATGGGACAACATCCACACAGTTGCAAATGTCTGCCAGTCCAAAACCTCTGGAGCACTGGTCTTTTTAGACTAACAAAAGGCATATGACAGGGTGAACTGGACCTATCTTAGGGCCTGCCTTCAAAAATTCAAGCTTCTAAATAGAATTATAAACTGGGTAATGTTGTTTACAGAGTCTGCAACCATGGCTGTGTGGGGAGCAGGCTTTTTAACCAACCCAGTTATCACACAGAGAAGACTAAAACAAGGAGACTCCTTAAGCCCTCTACTCTACAACTTTAGCTTAGACCTTTAATCCGAAATACAAACACACTTCTCAAGGGAATCAACGTCAAGGGCCAACCATCAGTCAAAATGATGGCCTTCACTGATGATTGTGTGGTGGGAATATCCAACAATCAGGACGCTTGAAGAATTGAGAGGATAATATAAGACTATTCAGACATAAGTAATGCATCACTTAACACTGAGAAAACGGAAATTATACTCCTGGGGAAATATCAGAGCCAGTGGATGCCATCTACCCAGGGACAACAAGCTAATACAACACTAAGACTCCTGACCAGACATAGGAGGCGCAAATTAGCAACGACCTCACTGAAACTTCCTTTTACCACCAAGCCAACAGCTGGCCCTGTTCATCACTTGGGAGTATGGTTGGAAGCAGGAGGCTACAGTAACTCCATGATGAAAAATCAACTATTAGACAAAATCACAAAACGCATTGCCTCCTTACATGGACACCAAACAGGTCTAACAGGAAGGGTCACGGTAGCCAACTCTATGATTCTATTAATCATATGGTTCACGGTCCATGCAATCGCTTTCTCACCATCTTTCTTCAACACAATCCACGCCCTATTACAAGGATGGTTATGGTCCAACCACAACTCCCCTGTACGCCTCAAAACCCTATTTGGCTCTAGAAGGAATGGAGGTATGGGGCTTACTAATTATGTAGAGCAAGCAACCCATATACTGGGATCCTGGATAGCTCAGGTGACTAGCCCAGATCTTCCAGATACATACTGGGCCAGAACAGCAAGATATAATTTCACACGTGCACTGTAACTACGAAACCCAGATCACCCAAACAAAATAATCAAATATCTGGCATCCCATCCCACAGCTGCAGGACCACACGGCACTCCTGCACACTTCAAACAAATACTCCTAGCCATGAGAAGAGCGACATGGTGGATCCACATAAACGGCCAAACCAGTCATTGAGGACTCCCAAGGCTAACTCACAGACAGATCAATGATCAAATATTCACAGACAATATAATAAGCAAAAGACAAGTACCATAGCCAGAATAGATTAACTGGACCATATGGACATACCCTACAACCTGGAGACTCAAAAAGAGTATGGAGATACACACATCACCCTCTACTCCAACCCAGGATAAGACACATGTATGGAGGTGCATGAGGAGAGTATACTGAACAGCTGAACAGTCAAATGCCACTCACACCTCATGTACAATATGTGGTCAGTATGGAATCCTAGCCCACCATTTAGAACAATGTTCAACATCAGTGGCTGTATGGAAAGAGGCCATGCTCCTATTCCGCCAACAAAACGAACATCCTTTCAGCCTAGCAAGGAACATGTTCGCTATAAACATGGACTCTCCTATCCACCCATCCCTCAGGGCGTAAATAGTAGCAATAGCACTATGGACGATACATAAAATGGTACTGGAATCGTTCACAGGAGCAGCGCCAAAAATCCAAGAAGCCATTCATCGCTTCCACATCCATATATTGGATCAATTAAAAGAATGGCTGTTTGGACATATGACCCCCATAACAGAAGGACAATCAACACATAGTTCCCCATATGGTTCCTAAAAGTTGATCCTTTCCTTCACACATGCTGCATCCAAGAATAAGCCAGAATAACTCCCCTTCCCTACCATCCTAATATTGGTGATTCTGGAGACAACAAGAGGGCCTTGAACCCTCTGGGGAGTCTTCAATTGTCGAATTTCATTAGTTTCCTCACTATATCAGAAGTGCTTGTCCCCTGGTCGACCTTCCCCGAATAAATAATACTTGGTTTACCCTATATTTGAGTTATATATGGTAGTCAAGTAACATATGAGCAGACTTAATTCAGTACTTATTAGTTAATTATTCATTAAGGTGTGAACCAGCTGTTGAACTTGATATGAAGTGGTCCATGTATAGTAAAGATAATTTTAAAAGAGAAGTAGGGCTTTTGTGGCAACATCTTCTTTTACATAAGTTCTGGCTATTATCATCAGTAAAACTCTATACAACAACCAAAGTGCATTAAATGCCAACAGTTGTGACTCTAAGTTGTCATATAACGTTGAGACCCCTATATTACAGATAACTTTGAAATAAGTTTAAGGGTTTAAGGTTTCTCAATGTGTCTTTATGGAAAAAATTTAGAATGCATGTCAAATTGCCACATAATTGGCACGTCAGTAAAATAATTTGGTCGCCAAAAAATGAAAAGAGGCATGCTAAGTGACTAGTTTTTGGAAATGACTAATATTGGTATTGCTCCCTTCAACCGCTACAATTGTTAATTTAAAAGCTTATTAAGATTACTGACCCTGTAAGTCTTACAAGGTGGAGTAGAAAAACCTCTCACATCTAAAAGGCTAACAAAAACATGAGTATGCTATTCTAAATTTTGTTACATAATATAAATGGATTCAGAATGCAGTTTCTTTCACTTAGCTTTAAAAATTATAATTAACTGAAGCTTAAAACTTTTCTCTCTCGTTGCAATTACTTTTGCAACTTATTCAATTCAAGTCTGAAATTATTTTGATAATCTCACAGAGGAGATTAGTTTGCGCCCATGTCAGGGTGCAGTTGGGCAAGTAAGGTAAAAGGCACAGGTGGTAGGCCCATGACTTCCAACGTTCGCAAATGCCCCAGAGAAACTGCCAGATTAGATAAAAATAAAAACTGGTGGTTACTATTTCCCCCAGAAATCATCACTTGGCAGGCGCGATGTAACCAGTACATCAACACGCCATACTCTCAACCACTCTCATTGGTGGAATATGGAGCCCAGGTATTCCTGGATATTCAACAAACAGCGTTGTAGGAAAAATTTTGTGGGGATGTGCACACTCATTTCCCAACCGCGGTGTACATTCCACCTCACTCCATGTCACGCGGTTGGCTGGATCTCAGTTTCAAAAACAAGGAGGCAGCAGACAAAGCTGCTGCAGTGCACATTGTGATCAACCTCCCCAAAGGGCAGCAGGTTGTCAAAACCAAGCGCACCAGATGGACAAATTTCAACCAAATTTTCCTCACGTTTGACTTTTGCCACTACGGTCAAGTGTGCCATTCTGGAGCAGTACCTAAAAGCTGGTCTCACCGTATATGGCGAAATACAATCCTTTGAGATGCAACACTTTATGCTGATGCCACACCTGTGCACTGGCAAAGCCATTGCAGTTCTGACCCCAACTGAGGAGATTGCAAAGGACCTAACCCAGATCCTGCACTCCACTTTTATTAATATCAAAGGGCATACAACCCACCCTTTCCGGGTATCTGTGGACAGCGCACCCCCCATCTGCACCCACTGTGACACGTTTGGCCATAAGGCACACGCATGCCCCACCAAGGAGGGCATCACATTCCAAGAGCACCCCTCAGCAGCCATGACCAATGGGGAGGCTCACTATGAACCAACCACCATAAACCAAAGAGGCCTTCCCGTGGGGAGCTTAAGGCTGCTACTTACTAGTAAAGCCTGTCTCCCCTCAAGAGTGAAAGAAGGCCAAACAGGCCCGCAGGGCTGTGGCCAAGGAAGTGGCCAAGGTTGCCTCCGCTATACCACACTCCCAATGCCAGGAGGACATTGAAACCTTCATGGCAGAAGCAACTTGGCAATCCCTCAACCAATCAGATTGGGATGCCCAAGCTGATTGGGCCACCCAATCTGAGGATCCGATGGGTGACTCAATCTCACCCGACCTTTGCAACCAAGCCCCAATTGGAACTGATTTGGTCTCCAACCTACCTAAAAAAATTTTTTTGACCCGAATGTTGGTGCACCAAACTTGTCTGCACTGCAAAAAATTCATTTGACAGCGGGGAAACCAAAAGCGAAGGCAAAAGCCAAGGCAAACCTGTCTGCTAAAATTAACAAATCTTCCAATAGCATTGCTGCAAACACCTGTGCCACCGTGAAGGCACATGGGGATCCAGAGGAGGCTGGTGGGCCTGGGTGCCCACCCCTCGCACCTAAGGTGTGATGGGGAAGCCTTCACTTTAGGGATGTTGAACATCGCTGGACTCAAGACCTCGCCATCCCGGGCTAGGAAACTGAGTTTTCTTTTAAAAATTTACCTGTGGACATCCTGGCCATCCTGGAGTCCCACTGTCCACAAGGTTCTGAGGACGCTTGGAAATCATGCTCCTCCCTTCCCTTTCCTTCTGGTATGAGCACTGTGGGGTGCTTGTTCAGGAAAACAATTTTTTAAACTTTTATTGTCTGAATCCTTCATCTATGGACGAGTCCTCATTGTCACATTTTTGTGGGCCGACATGGCGCACACTATCATCAACATTTATGCCCCGACCTGTGCATGAGAGCATGAGAATTTTTCTTGTCAGTCAAATCCCTCCCATTACCCCCTGACCCTTTCATAGTTAGGGGACCTGAACTGTTGGTTAAACACATCCATAGACCACTGGCCTTTCTCATCCCATGCCCCCCAGGGCCACATAGAACTTTGCGTTCTAAAGGCCACCTTGGGTTGTTAGATGCACTGCCGCAGCAAGCTCCGCTACTTGAGAAAATGACGCGCCCCCACGTCCACAACGGCCAATTAAGGTCCATGTCCCACATTGACCTTATCCTCACGCCAGCGCAATTTTGATCCCATATTTCCCACTTCCACACATCAAAAATCGATTTCTCCAATTGCCAGCTGGTCTTGATAACCTACCACTTACCCATCACAGTGGCTGGGGCTCCACATTGTTGCAAACTCGACCCACCCAAACTTGCGTTGCCAGGATTTTCCAAATGGGTGGAATCAGTGACTTCAGCAAACGAGCTTATTACACCATTTTGTGTGTACCCAATTTCCACATGGTCAGCCTTCAAAGTGGATACCATCTGCCACGCTCACCACCTCTCCTCCCGACGCTCACGAGCTACATCAGCCATCATCTCGCATGCTCTGGCAGAGTTGGCACACCTGAAGTCCAACATCCCAGCCACAGGCTACAGCCCTGCATGGGGCCATAAGTGGGCAGAAGCAGCCGCCCACCTCAATGCATTTGAAAGGAAACACAAACATCAGGTTTGTGTTCAGTACAGGGCCAAACACATTACAGAGGGCGGCACATGCCCTGCTTATTTTTTTAAAAAATTCTTCACACTGCGCCAGAGCGTGGCCTGCACACAGGTGCAGAGGTCAGACAATTCCGTCGTGGATACGCCGGCCAAAGTGGTGATTGAAATACAAAAGTATTACTCCGAGTTGTACCAATCTGATCCAATTCAGCCAGCCAAAATGGTAAAATTTCTCAATAGCACTCACATCTGCACCATTTCCTGATACCTGGAGCTAATGAATTTGATTACTCCAGATGAACTCTGGTCCACCGTCCGCGATGCACCTAATTGGAAATGCCCAGGCCCTGATGGCATTCCATATGAGTTCTATAAGAAGTACTTTATATATCTATCCCCACTGCTACTTGCCTCCCTTAACCAGAGCCTTCTGGATACGCGCCTTCTACCAGGAGGGCAAGAGGCCTTCACCATCACACTCTTCAAGAAAGAGGATAAGCTAGACCTAGCCAACTGGCGCCCATTTCTCTAACTAACACGGATATAAAAATTTTCACTAATATCATGGCTAACCGTCTAGGGATTGTAGCCTCTGCCACCATCTCCCTTGAACAGTTCAGTTTCATACCCAGAAGGTCGATTTGGGACAATGTGCACTCTGTGGCTAACGCATGCCATTCCACATCCTCTGGGGCACTAGTATTCTTGGACCAACAGAAGGCCTATGATAGAGTAAACTGAGAATACCTCAGGGCCTGCCTCCACCAATTCCGCTTACCCCCTCGCTTCATCAGCTGGGTGATGATGCTTACAGAATCTGCAACAATGGCAGTGCGTGGCCCTGGCTTCCTCACGGTTGTAGTCCGCCCTCAAAGGGGCCTACGCCAAGGGGATCCCCTTAGCCCACTCTTATATAACTTCAGCCTTGACCCACTACTTCGAAATGTGAATGCCCGCCTCACTGGGGTCCATGTACCAGGCAAAGCCCCAGTCAAGATGATGGCGTTTGATGATGATTGTGTGGTTGGGGTGTCTAATAATCAAGATGCATGCGCGCTTGAAGCTCTCATTCAGGTTTATTCTCAGGTAAGTAATGCTGCACTGAACGCCTCCAAAACTGAAATCATCCTTCTTGGTCAGTATCAAACCTGCTGGGCCCAGCGACCAGTGCCCAGCCTGACCCATCTGCTCGCACACATGATCACCTTCCCTGCCCACCCCACACCGCCCCACTAGTGCTCCCCTTCATGCCACGCCCTACCATAAGGCTTTCCGCCATCTGGGCGTGTGGGTGGAGGCAGGCGGGTATGCCTCAGCAGTAATGGAAAGTCATATTCTAGACAACGTGATGAAGCGCATCGCCTCCCTCAGAGCCCACCCTACTTCCCTTACTGGCAGGGCTGTTTTAGCCAACTCTATGCTCCTCTCCAAAGTCTGGTTTGGGGCCCACGCCATCGCCTTCTCCCTAGGTTTTTTCAAATCTATATATGCCCTTCTCCAAGGGTGGCTCTGGTCAGGCCGCCCACCGCCAGTGTGGCTTGAGGTCATGTTTGGCCTTTGTCACCATGGTGGCATGGGCTACTCGATTTTAAAGCCCATGCTGCCAAGATATTGGGCACCTGGATTGCAACCATCACCGCCCCCATGCACCCCTCCCAACACTGGTCCCACGCAGCCCGCTCCAACTTCTCCCATGCCCTGGCCTTACCAATCTGTTGAACCCTCACTCCTTGATGAAATTATGGCTTCCCACCCATCGGCCACAGGTCCTCATGGTATTAAACCCCACTTCAAACGAATCCTCCTCTCCATGCAGAGCGCTGAGTGGAGAATCCATATTTGTGGACACACAGCCCAGAGAGGCCGCCCCTCTCCTCAGTTCACACAGGAGGTACAGGGGCTACCCATTCAAGATGGCTTGATCCCCACACGGTCCCATTTCCTATCCAGGGTGGACTACCTGGACATGATGGACATCCCTTATTCCCTCGAGACCCATAAGACTATTTGGAAGTATGCACACCACCCCTGTTGCTGCCTCATATCCATTCCCATGTGTGGCACTGCCTGAGGAGGGTGTACCATACGACTGAGTGCTCTAATGCTTTACACTCATCCTGTGTCGTGTGTGGCAAGTATGAAACGCTGTTCCACCGCCTAGAGAAGTGCCCTTCCTCTGAAGCGATATGGCGCGAAGTTCAAAGTCTGCTTGGCCAGGATCAGGCACATCCCTTCAGTCTGTCAAGGGATATGTTTGCTATATCCATGGTATCCCCTCTTCCACCCTCCCTCCATGCTCTGGTGGTCACAATCACCATGTGGACTATCCACACGATTGTTTTGGATGCCATTGCAGGCTCCACCCCCACCCTCCCAGAAGCTTTCCACAGATTCTGGTCCCATTTGGTGGACCACTTTCAAGCGTGGATGTTTGGGTACCTCCCACAGCATCGCCGTCAGCTGGTCTCCTCCTGATTCCCAGTTTGGTTCATCAACTTGGACCCCTTCCTCCACACGTGTTCAATTGTGGTTATGGCCCCTTTACACGTTCCCCCTCCTCCCCATAATGGCGTTCCCGCTGGCAACAGGATATAGCATCGCTTCTCTGGGGTGCCTTCCCTGTTACTGAGTTTCATTTTCTTTCATGTTTACTTTCAGAAGTGTCCATCCCCTGGTCGGCCTTCCCCACAATAAATTAAATAATTAACTGAAGCTTCTATACACCAATAAATTTCAATGTTAACACTAAAGCTCACCAAATGAGTGATGAAAAACTTTAAAAATTAACCAGAAATATGTATTGTGGAAGAAGGCCACCATTTAGGCGATATCACATTCAAAACAAAGTGAAATATACTTCATTCTGTATCCTTTTTGAAATTATGAAAATAAAGTTAATAATAGCATTGATCATGTTTTTTGTCAGACTTTTATATATGGGAGGGTTTTCTGCTGAGCCCCGTACATAAGAGTTTCCTTTATAAATAAAAAACTTGGTACATAAATCCTTAATTTCTGATTATTTTTAATGACCTTGATTAATTCAATTATTTTAAAAAACTTAATATAGAATAAGCTTATAAACTTTTTACATTTAAGATATAGCTAATCTGGTGGGTTTTTGGGCTATGAATATATCACATTTGAACATTATCATGTTTTTAATACTGCCTTAGCTGCGGTGGCCTCTCCTCATTGCCCAAAACTACGCACCGCGGTGGCCCAGTCAGTGGCTCAGCTCCAGCATGGCCTGCCCACCATCTTCTTCCCCCCGACTTCCCTGAATCTCCCTGCAGTGACATCTCAAAACTATTTGATGATGCTGAAATCGCTGTTATGAATGTCGCAACGCTTGCTTCATTCAACCCCTTAGCCAAAATCACCCGCCACAGTATCTCCCTTTTCACCCAACTTCCTGAAGCCCGCAAAGAAGCTGAAGTTCTCCTCGCAGCTTTTGTTGAAACACTTTCACATCATTATCTTGATGCAGAAGTGGAAAACTCCTACTACGCTGACCTCAGCCCCCACTATGCAGATGCCCCAACGCCCTAGCTCTCTGCTCTGATCTGGTACTGTAACCAACACCCCTTGATCAAGGTGGGTCTTTCTGAAAACCAACCCCCGACCCCTCCTCACCCTCTGCCATGGTGGGTTAAGCAGTTTCTGCTTCCCACCTGGTTAGTAGTTTGTTTTGCCATTTTGAGTATTGTGATCAGTACTGTCTGTCCCCTGGTCAGCATACCTCAAATAAATCTAATCATGTTTTTAATACTACTTTTCTTTCTCGTTGCAAACACTTTTGCAACCCATTCAACATAAGACTAAATCTAGTTTGATAATCTCATAGAGGGGATTAGTCTGCGCCTATGTCTGGGAGCAGTTGGGCAAGCAAGGCAAGAGGAGCAGGCGGAAGGCCCGCAGCCTCTAATGTTTGAAAACGCCCTGGAGAATCCAGCAGAATAAAAAAAATCTAAAAAAACCGGCAGTCACAATTTCCCCAGAGATACTCGCGTGGCAAGCACGATGCAACCAGTACATCAACAAGCCACATTCCCAGCCACTTTTGTCGGTGGAATTCAGAGTCCGTGTGTATCTGGACATCCAAAAATGGCCCTATGGGAAAAATTTTGTGAAGATGTACACAAAATTTTCCCGACCGCAGTATATGTTGCACCTCACTCCATGTCGTGCAGTTGGCTGGACCTAGGTTTCAAAAGCAAAGTAGTAGCAGACGAGGCTGCAGCGGTGCGCATAGTGGTTGACCTCCCCAAAGGGCAATGGGTCGGTGAAACTAAACGCACCAGATGGACAAAATCAAACCAAATTTTCCTCACGTTTGACTTTTGCCTACTACGGTAAAACGTGACATTTTGGAGCAACACCTGAAAGATGGTCTCGCCATATATGGCGAAATACAATCTTTCGAAATGCAACGTTTCATGCTGATGCCACACCTGTGCACCGGCAAAGCCATCACAGTTCTGACCCCAACAGAGGAGATCGTGAAGGACATAAACCAGATCCCGCACTCCACCTTTATTGACATCGCAGGGCACACCACCCACCCATTCCAGGTAACCGTGGACAGCGCGCCCCCCATTTGCACCCACTGTGACGCGTTAGGCCATAAGGCGCATGCATGCCCCATCAAAGAGGGCGTCACATTCCAAGATCACCCCTCAGCGGCCATGGCCAGCGGAGAGGTGCACTACGAACCAACCGCAAGCACCAAGGAGGCTTTCCCGTGGGGAGCACAAGGCTGCTACCTATTGGTAAAGCCCATCTCCCCACAGGAGTGGAAGAAGGCCAAGCAGGCCCATAGGACCGCGGCCAAGGAAGTGGCCAAGGCCACCACCACCATCCCACACTCACAACGCCAGGAGGACATGGAGACCTTCATGGTGGAAGCAACTCAGGAATCCATCACCCAATCAGATTGGGAGGCCCATGCTGAACGGGCCACTCAATCTGAGACTCGATGGGAGATTCAATCTCACCCAATCGCTGCACCCAAGCCCCGGTCAAAACTGACTTGAGACCTATCCCAACCAAAAAAATTTTTTTGCCCCACTCGACAGTGCACCGAACTTATCCGCACCAAAAAATTCATCCGACATCAGGAAAACAAAAAGCAAAGGCCAAAGCCAATGCGACTCTTTCCACAAAAAATTAACAAAAACCCCAATAGTGTTGCTGCTAGTACCCGCGCTGCTGTGAAATCCCATGGGGACCTGGAAGAGGCTGGTGGGCCAGGGGCCCACCCCCTCGCACCTAAGGTGTGATGGGGAAACCTTCACTCTAGGGATGCTGAATATCGCCAGACTCAAGTCCTCCCCGTCCTGGGCTAGGAAGCTGAGTTTTTTACAAAACAATTTACCCGTGGATATCCTGGCCATCCAGGAAACCCACTGTCCACAAGGTTCCGAGGAAGCTTAGAAAACAATGCTCCTACCATCCCTATCCTTTTGGTCAAAGCACTGTGGGGTGCTAATTCGGAAAAACAATTTTTTCAAATCTATATCTTCAGAAATATTCCTAAATGGCTGAGTGCTTGTTGTCACCTTCTCATGGGCTGATATTTCACACACAATCGTCAACATTTATGCCCCAAACGGTGCACAAGAGCGTCAGGAATTTTTCTCATCGGTCAAATCCCTCCCACTACCCCCTAATTCTTTCCTTATTGGCAAAATGAACTGTTGGCTAACCTCACCAATGGACCGGTGGCCACCCTCACCCCATGCCCCACAGGGTCATGTAGAACTATGCATTCTAAAAGCCACCCTTGGGTTAATGGATGCGCTGCTGCGACATGCCCCACTGCTCAAAAACATGACGCGTCCCCTCATCCACAATGGCCAATTAAGGTCCATGACCTGCATCGACCTTATTCTAGCACCAGCGAAATTCCAACCCACATCTCCCACTTCAAAACACGAAATGGAATTCTCCGACCACCGACTGGTCTCAATAACATACCACTTACCCATCACAGTTGCAAAGGCCCCACATTGGTGCAAAATCCGCCCCCAGAGCTCGCATTGCCAGGATTTTCCACGTGGGTGGAAGAGGAAACTTTGGCAGAATCATTTGTTGCACCATTTTGGCAGACCTCATTTCCAAATGGGCAACTTTCAAAGAAGACACCATCTGGCACTATCGCCATCTCTCATCCAGATGCTCATGAGCCACATCGGCAGTTATATCGCGCACACTGGCGGAATTGGCCCACTTGGAGTCCAACATTCCAGCCTCAGGATATAGCCCTGCATGGGGCCAGAAGTGGGTGGAGGCAGCCGCCCACCTCAACGCACTTGAAAGGCAACACAAACATCAGGTTTGTGTCCAATACAGGGCCACACGCATCACTAAAGGTGACAAGTACACCGCATACTTCTTCAAAAAATTTTTTGCACCACGCCAGAGTGTGGCCTGCACACAGGTGCGAAGATCAGATAATTCTATTGTGGACACACCGGCTGAAGTGGCAATCGAAATGTAAAGATATTACTCTGAGTTATACTGAGCTGAACCAATTCAGCTGGCTGAAATGGCGGAATTTCTCGACAGAGCTCATATCTGCACCATTTTCTGATACCCGGAAATAAAGAATTTGAATTTAAATTTTAAATTTATTGCGGTGAAGGCTGACCATGGGACGGACACTTCCAAATATGACTCAGATGAGACAAAACTTAGTACCAGGTGAGGCACCCCAGAGAAGCAATGCTATCTCTTGTTGCCAGCGGGAACGCCACTTATGGGAAGGGGAGGGAACGTGTGTAGGGGCGTAGCCACTTTGAGCACGTGTGGAGGAAGGGGTCTGATTTGATGAACCAGACTGGGAACCAGGAGGAGACCAGCTGCCGGCGACATGGTGGGAGATATCCAAACATCCATGCTTGAAAGTGATCCACCAAATGAGACCAGAATCTGTGGACAGCTTCAGGGAGGGTGGGGATGGATCCGGCGATGGCATCCAAGACAATCGTGTGGATAGTCCACATGGCCATTGCAACCACCAGAGCACGAAGGGAGGGTGGGAGGGGGAGGCCATTGATGAAGCAAACATATCTCTCGACAGACTGAAGGGATGTGTTTGATCCTAGCCTACAAGACGTTGGACTTCGCGCCATATTACTTTAGAGGTGGGGCACTTCTCCAGGCGGTGAAACAGCGTTCCATACTGGCCACACACGACACAGGATGAGTGTAAAGCATTAGAGCGCTCAGCTGTACGATACACCCGCCTCAGGCAGCGCCACACATGGGAGCGGACTTGAGGCTGCAACAGAGGATGGTGTGCGTATTTCCAGATAGTCTTTTGGGTCTCAGTGGAATAAGGGATGTCCATCATGTCCAGGTAGTCCACCCTGGATAGGACTTGGGGTCGAATGGGGATCACGCCATCATGGATAGGTAGCCCCTGTACCTCTTGTGTGAACTGAGGAGAGGGGCGGCCTCTTCAGGTTGTATGTCCACTAATACGAATTCTCCACTCTGCGCTTCGCATGGAGAGTAGGATTCGTTTGTAGTGGGTTTTGGTCCCGTGAGGACCTGTGGCTGATGTGTGTGATGCGAGGTATTTCATCAGGGAGTGGGGGTTTGATGGATTGTTGAGGCCCAAGGCTTGGGAGAAGTTGGAGCGGGCTGCGCGGGGCCAGTGTTGGGATGAAAGTGTAGGAGCAGTGACAGCCGCAATCCAAGTGCCTAGGATCTTGGCGGCGTGGGCTTTGAAGTCAAGTAGGCCCATGCCACCATGATGTTGAGGGCCAAACATGACCTCTAGCCGTACTGGTGGAGGGCGGCCTGACCAAAGCCAACCTTGTAGCAAAGCATACAGGGATTTGAAGAAGCTTGGGGAGAAGGGGATGGCGTGGGCTGCAAACCAGACTTTGGTTAGGAGCATAGAGTTGGCAAGAACAACCCTGCCAGTGAGGGTAGTAGGGTGGGCTCTGAGCGAGGCGATTCGCTTCATCACGTTGTCCAGTATATGGCACTCCATTACTGCTGAGGCGTATCCTCCTGCCTCCAACCACACGCCCAGATGGCATACCAGTCCTATGGTAGGTCGCGGCACAAAGGGGAGCACCAGTGGAGCGGTGTGTTTTGAGTTAGTAAGGCGTGGACTTGGGCGAGCAGCTGGGCTGGGTTGGGAACTACTTGCTGGGGCCCAGCAGTTCTGAAACCGACCAAGGAGGATGATTTCGGTTTTGGAGGCGTTCAGTGCCGCGTTGCTTACCCGGGAATATTCCTGGATGAGGGCTTCAAGCGCGCGTGCATCTTTGTTATTAGACACCCCCACCACGCAATCATCTGCAAATGCCATCATCTTGACTGGGGTTTGGCATGGCACATGGACCCCAGTGAGTTGGGCATTCACATTTCGCAGTAATGGGTCAAGGCTGAAGTTGTATAAGAGTGGGCTCAGGGGGTCCCCTTGTCGCAGGCCCCTTTGAGGATGGACTACTTCCGTTAGGAAACCTGGGCTGCGCACAGCCATTGTTGCAGATTCCGTGAGCAGCATCACCCAGTTTTTGAAGCGGGGAGGTAGGCGGAATTGTTGGAGGCAGGCCCTAAGGTATTCCCAGTTTACTCTATCATAGGCCTTTTGTTGGTCCAAGAATACAAGTGCCCCAGAGGCTGTGGACTGACACACATTAGCCACAGAGTGCACGTTATCCCAAATCGACCTTCTGGGGATGAAACCGAATTGTTCTGGAGAGATGGTGGCAGATGCTACAGTCCCTAAACGGTTAGCCATGATTTTTGTTAAGTTTTGGTGTCTGTGTTTGTTAGAGAAATGGGGCGCCAGTTGGCTAAGTCTAGCCTATCCCCTTTCTTGAAGAGTGTGACTGTAAAAGCCTCATGTCCTCCTGGTAGGAGGCACGTTTCAAACAGGCTTTGGTTGAGTGAGGCTAGCAGCAATGGGGATATATATTTAAAATATTTTTTGTAGAACTCATATGGAATGCCATCTGGGCCTGGGCATTTTTGGTTTGGCGCACCGCGAATGGTAGTCCATAATTTGTTCGGAGTAATTAAATTCATTATTTCTGGGTATCTGAAAATGGTGCGGATATGAGCTCTGTTGAGAAATTCTGCCATTTTGGCTGGCTGAATTGGTTCATCTCAGTATAACTTGGAGTAATATATTTGCATTTCGATTGCCACTTCAGCGGTGTGTCCACAATAGAATTATCTGATCTTCGCACCTGTGTGCAGGCCACGCTCTGGCGTGGTGCAAAATTTTTTTGAAGAAGTATGCAGTGCACTTGTCGCCTTTAGTGATGCGTGTGGCCCTGTATTGGACACAAACCCGATGTTTGTGTTGCCTTTCAAGTGTGTTGAGGTGGGCTGCTGCCTCCGCCCACTTCTGGCCCCATGCAGGGCTATATCCTGAGGCTGGAATGTTGGACTCCAAGTGGGCCAATTCTGCCAGCGCATGCGATATAACCGCCGATGTGGCTCGTGAGCATCTGGATGAGAGATGGCAATAGTGGCGGATGGTGTCTTCTTTGAAAGTTGCCCATGTGGAAATGGGGTCCGCGCAAAATGGTGCAACAAACGATTTTGCCAAAGTTGCCTCTTCCACCCACGTGGAAAATCCTGGCGATGCGAGCTCAGGGGGGCGGATTTTGCACCAATGTGGGGCCTTTGCAACTGTGACGGGTAAGTGGTATGTTACCAAGACCAGTTGGTGGTCGGAGAATTCCATTTTTGTTGTTTTGAAGTGGGAGATGTGGGGTTGGAATTTCGCCAGTGCTATAATAAGGTCAATGCGGGTCATGGACCTTAATTGGCCGTTGTGGATGTGGGGATGCGTCATGTTTTCGAGCAGTGGGGCATGTCGCAGCAGCGCATCCATTAACCCAAGGGTGGCTTTTAGAACGCGTAGTTCTATGTGACCCTGTGGGGCGTGGGGTGAGGGCAGCCACCGGTCTGTTGGTGAGGTTAGCCAACAGTTCATGTCGCCAATCAGGAAAGAATTGGGGGGTAGCAGGAGGGATTTGACTGATGAGAAAAATTCCTGACGCTCTTGTGCACTGTTTGGGGCATAAATGTTGACGATTGTGTGTGCAACATCAGCCCATGAGAAGGTGATGATGAGCACTCGGTCATTTAGGAATGTTTCTGAAGATGTAAATTTGAAAAAATTGTTTTTCTGAATTAGCACCCCACAGTGCTTCAACCAAAAGGATAGGGATGGTAGGAGCATTGTTTTCCAAGCATCCTCGGAACCTCGTGGACAGTGGGTTTCCTGGATAGCCAGGATATCCATGGGTAAATTGTTTTGTAAAAAAATCAGTTTCCTAGCCTGGGACAGGGAGGCCTTGAGTCTGGCGATATTCAGCGTCCCTAGAGTGAAGGTTTCCCCCATCACACCTTAGGTGCGAGGGGGTGGGCCCCCTGGCCCACCAGCCTCTTCCAGGTCCCCACGGGCTTTCACAGCAGCATGGGTATTAGCAGCAATGCAATCAGGGTTTTTGTTAATTTTTGTGGAAAGAGTCGCGTTGGCTTTGGCCTTCACTTTTTGTTTTCCCGACGTCGGACGAATTTTTTGCAATGCGGATAAGTTTGGTGCACTATTGAGTGGGGCAAAAAAAAAATTTTTGGTTGGGATAGGTCCCAAGTCAGTTTCAACTGGGGCTTGGGTGCAGCAATTGGGTGAGATTGAATCTCCCATCAGATCCTCAGATTGAGTGGCCCGTTCAGCTTGGGCCTCCCAATCTGATTGGGTGATGGATTCCCAAGTTGCTTCCACCACGAAGGTCTCCATGTCCTCCTGGCGTTGTGAGTGTGGGATGGTGGTGGTGACCTTGGCCGCTTCCTTGGCCGCGGTCCTATGGGCCTGCTTGGCCTTCTTCCACTCCTGCGGGGAGATGGGCTTTACCAATAGGTAGCAGCCTTGTGCTCCCCACGGATAAGCCTCTTTGGTGCTTGCAGTTGGTTCGTAGTGCGCCTCTCCGCTGGCCATGGCCGCCGAGGGGTGCTCTTGGAATGTAACGCCCTCTTTGATGGGGCATGTGTGTGCCTTATGGCTGAACATATCACAGTGGGTGCAAATGGGGGGTGCACTGTCCACGGTTACCCGGAATGGGTGGGTGGTGTGCCCTGAGATATCAATAAAGGTGGAGTGCAGGATCTGGGTACGGTCCTTCGCAATCTCCTCAGTTGGGGTCAGAACTGCGATGGCTTTGCCGGTGCACAGGTGTAGCATCAGCATGAAACGTTGCATTTCAAAAGATTGTATTTCGCCATATATGGTGAGACCATCTTTCAGGTGTTGCTCCAAAATGTCACATTTTACCGTAGTAGGCAAAAAGTCAAACGTGAGGAAAATTTGGTTTGATTTTATCCATCTGGTGCATTTAGTTTTGATGACCTGTTGCCCTTCGGGGAGGTCAACCACTACGCACACCACTGCAGCCTCGTCTGCTGCTATTTTGCTTTTAAAAACCTAGGTCCAGCCAACCGCGCGACATGGAGTGAGGTGCAACGTACACCGCGGTCGGGAAAATTTTGTGTACATCTTCACAAAATTTTTCCCATAGGGCCGTTTTTTAGATGTCCAGATACAAAAGGACTCTGAATTCCACCGATGAAAGTGGCTGGGAATGTGGCGTGTTGATGTACTGGTTGCATCATGCTTGCCACGTGAGTATCTCCAGGGAAATTTTGACCGCCAGTTTTTTTAGATTTTTTTCTATTCCGCCGGATTCTCTGGGGCATTTTCAAACGTTGAAGGCCGCGGGCATTCCGCCTGCTCCTCTTGCCTTGCTTGCCCAACTGCTCCCAGACATAGGCGCAGACTAATCCCCTCTATGAGATTATCAAACTAGATTTAGTCTTGAATTGAATGGGTTGCAAAAGTGTTTGCAACGAGAAAGAAAAGTAGTATTAAAAACATGATTAGATTTATTTGAGGTATGCTGACCAGGGGACAGACAGTACTGATCACAATACTCAAAATGGCAAAACAAACTACTAACCAGGTGGGAAGCAGAAACTGCTTAACCCACCATGGCAGAGGGTGAGGAGGGGTCAGGGGGTTGGTTTTCAGAAAGACCCACCTCGATCAAGGGGTGTTGGTTACAGTACCGGATCAGAGCAGAGAGCCAGGGCATTGGGGCATCTGCATAGTGGGGGCTGAGGTCAGCGTAGTAGGAGTTTTCCACTTCTGCATCAAGATAATGATGGGAAAGTGTTTCAACAAAAGCTGCGAGGAGAACTTCAGCTTCTTTGTGGGCTTCAGGAAGTTGGGTGAGAAGGGAGATACTGTGGCGGGTGATTTTGGCTGAGGGGTTGAATGAAGCAAGCATTGCGACATTCATAACAGTGATTTCAGCATCATCAAATAGTTTTGAGATGTCACTGCAGGGAGATTCAGGGAAGTCGGGGGGGGAAGAAGATGGTGGGCAGGCCATGCTGGAGCTGAGCCACTGACTGGGCCACCGCGGTGCGTAGTTTTGGGCAATGAGGAGAGGCCACCGCAGCTAAGGCGAGCTGGTGGTCACTTTGGAAGGGGCTGTATTGGGTAGAGGAGCGAAATGGCGAGGGGTAGGAATAAAAAAATTATTCGAGGTGGGTCGACCTTGGGACAAATATACCACACCGATAATGTTTTCTAGCCAGTACAAGTTTCGAACTCAAAACCTGCACTAGGGGTGGAAGCAGTTTTACCCACTCGGCTAACCACCCTTGAAATAATGAATTTAATTACTCTAAACAAATTATGGACTACCATTTGTGGTGCGCCAAACCGGAAAATGCCCAGGCCCAGATAGCATTCCATATGAGTTCTGCAAATAATATTTTAAATATATATCCCCATTGCTGCTAGCCTCACTCAACCAAAGCCTGTTGGAAATGCGCCTCCTACCAGGAGGACATGAGGCTTTTACAGTCACACTCTTCAAGAAAGGGGATAGGCTAGACTTAGCCAACTGGTGCCCCATTTCTCTAACAAACACAGACCAAAATTCTAACAAAAATCATGGCTAACCGTTTAGGGACTGTAGCATCTGCCACCATCTCCCCAGAACAATTCAGTTTCATCCCCAGAAGGTTGATTTGGGATAACGTGCACTCTGTGGCTAATGTGTGTCAGTCCACAGCCTCTGGGGCACTTGTATTCTTGGACCAATAAAAGGCCTATGATAGAGTAAACTGAGAATACCTTAGGGCCTGCCTCCAACAATTCCGCCTACCTCCTCGCTTCATTAACTGGGTGATGCTGCTCACGGAATCTGCAACAATGGCAGTGCGCGGCCCAGGTTTCCTAACGGAAGTAGTCCACCCTCGAAGGGGCCTGCGACAAGGGGACCCCCTGAGCCCACTCTTATACAACTTCAGCCTTGACTACTACTGCGAGATGTGAATGCCCAACTCACTGGGGTCCATGTGCCAGGCCAAACCCCAGTCAAGATGATGGCATTTGCAGATATTGCGTGGTGGGGGTGTCTAATAACAAAGATGCACGCGCGCTTGAAGCCCTCATCCAGGAATATTCCCAGGTAAGCAACGCGGCACTGAACGCCTCCAAAACCGAAATAATCCTCCTTGGTTAGTTTCAGAACTGCTGGGCCCCAGCAAGTAGTTCCCAACCCAGCCCATCTGCTTGCCCACGTCCACGCCTTACTAACTCAAAACACACCGCCCCACTGATGCTCCCCTTTTCCCCACATCCTACCATAGGACCAGTACGCCATCTGGGCTTGTGGATGGAGGCAGGCGGATACACATCAGCAGTAATGGAGTGCCATATACTGGACAACGTGATGAAGCGAATCGCCTCTCTCAGAGCCCACCCTACTACCCTCACTGGCAGGGTTGTTCTTGCCAACTCTATGCTCCTATCCAAAGTCTGGTTTGGAGCCCACGCCATCCCCTTCTCCCCAAGCTTCTTCAAATCCCTGTATGCTTTGCTACAAGGTTGGCTTTGGTCAGGCCGCCCTCCACCAGTACGGCTAGAGGTCATGTTTGGCCCTCAACATCATGGTGGCATGGGCCTACTTGACTTCAAAGCCCTTGCCGCCAAGATCCTGGGCACCTGGATTGCGGCCATCACTGCTCCTACACTCCCATCCCAACACTGGTCCCGCGCGGCCCGCTCCAACTTCTCCTGAGCCTTGGGCCTCAACAATCCATCAAACCCCCACTCCCTGATGAAGACCTCGCATCACACACATCAGCCACAGGTCCTCACAGGACCAAAACCCACTACAAACGAATCCTAATCTCCATGCGAAGCGCAGAGTGGAGAATTTGTATTAGTGGACATACAACCTGAAGAGGCCGCCCCTCTCCTCAGTTCACACAAGAGGTACAGGGGCTACCCATCCATGATGGCGTGATCCCCATTCGACCCCAAGTCTTATCCAGGGTGGACTACCTGGACATGATGGACATCCCTTATTCCACTGAGACCCAAAAGACTATCTGGAAATACGCACACCATCCTCTGTTGCAGCCTCAAGTCCGCTCCCATGTGTGGCGCTGCCTGAGGCGGGTGTATCGTACAGCTGAGCGCTCTAATGCTTTACACTCATCCTGTGTCGTGTGTGGCCAGTATGGAACGCTGTTTCACCGCCTGGAGAAGTGCCCCACCTCTAAAGTAATATGGCGCGAAGTCCAACGTCTTGTAGGCTAGGATCAAACACATCCCTTCAGTCTGTCGAGAGATATGTTTGCTTCATCAATGGCCTCCCCCTCCCACCCTCCCTTCGTGCTCTGGTGGTTGCAATGGCCATGTGGACTATCCACACGATTGTCTTGGATGCCATCGCCGGATCCATCCCCACCCTCCCTGAAGCTGTCCACAGATTCCGGTCTCATTTGGTGGATCACTTTCAAGCATGGATGTTTGGATATCTCCCACCACGTCGCCGGCAGCTGGTCTCCTCCTGGTTCCCAGTCTGGTTCATCAAATCAGACCCCTTCCTCCACACGTGCTCAATAGTGGCTACGCCCCCTACACACGTTCCCTCCCCCTTCCCATAAGTGGCGTTCCCGCTGGCAACAAGAGATAGTGTGTGTGTCGCTTCTCTGGGGTGCCTCCCCTGGTACTAAGTTTTGTCTCATCTGAGTCATATTTGGAAGTGTCCGTCCCATGGTCGGCCTTCCCCGCAATAATTTTAAAATCATGCTTTTAATACTATACTTTTCTTTCTCGTTGCAAACACTTTTGCAAACTATTCAATTCAAGACTAAATCTAGTTTGATAATCTCATAGAGGGGATTAGTCTGCGCCCATGTCTGGGAGCAGTTGGGCAAGCAAGGCAAGAGGAGCAGGTGGAAGGCCCGCGGCCTCTAACATTCGAAAACGCCCCAGAGAATCTGGCGGAATAGAAAAAGATCTAAAAAAACTGGCGGTCACAATTTCCCCAGAGATACTCGCATGGCAAGCACGATGCAACCAGTACATCAACACGCCACATTCCCAGCTACTTTCGTCGGTGGAATTTGGAGTCTGTGTGTATCTGGACATCCAAAAAACGGCCCTATGGGAAAAATTTGTGAAGATGTACACAAAATTTTCCCAACTGTGGTGTACGTTGCACCTCACTCCATGTCGCACAGTTGGCTGGACCTTGGTTTGAAAGCAAAATAGCAGCAGATGAGGCTGCAGCGGTGCACATATTGGTTGACCTCCCCAAAGGGCAACGGGTCGTCAAAACTAAATGCACCAGATGGACAAAATCAAACCAAATTTTCCTCGCGTTTGACTTTTTGCCTACTACGGTAAAACGTGACATTTTGGAGCAACACCTGAAAGATCATCTCGCCATATACAGTGAAATACAATATTTCGAAATACAACGTTTCACGCTGATGCCACACCTGTGCACTGGCAAAGCCATTGCAGTTCTGACCCCAACTGAGGAGATCGCAAAGGACCTAACCCAGATCCTGCACTCCACCTTTATTGACATCACAGGGCATACCACCCACCCATTCCGGGTAACCATGGACAGCGCGCCCCCCATTTGCACCCACTGTGACGCGTTAGGCCATAAGGCGCATGCATGCCCCATCAAAGAGGGCGTCACATTCCAAGATCACCCCTCAGCGGCCATGGCCAGCGGAGAGGTGCACTACGAACCAACCGCAAGCACCAAGGAGGCTTTCCTGTGGGGAGCACAAGGCTGCTACCTATTGGTAAAGCTCATCTCCCCACAGGAGTGGAAGAAGGCCAAGCAGGCCCATAGGACCGCGGCCAAGGAAGTGGCCAAGGCCACCACCACCATCCCACACTCACAACGCCAGGAGGACATGGAGACCTTCATGGTGGAAGCAACTCAGAATCCATCACCCAATCAGATTGGGAGGCCCATGCTGAGTGGGCAACTCAATCTAAGGATCTGATGGGAGATTTTAACTCACCCAATCACTGTACCCAAGCCCCAGTTGAAACTGACTTGGGACCTATCCCAACCAAAAAAATTTTTTTGCCCCACTCGATGGTGCACCAAACTTATCCACACCGCAAAAAATTCGTCCAACGTCAGGAAAACAAAAAGCGAAGGCCAAAGCCAATGTGACTCTTTCCGCAAAAATTAACAAAAACCCTGATAGCATTGCTGCTAATACCCATGCTTCTGTGAAAGCCCATGGGGACCTGGAAGAGGCTGGTGGGCCTGGGGGCCCACCCCTTGCACCTAAGGTGTGATGGGGAAACCTTCACTCTAGGGACGCTGAATATCGCTGGACTCAAGGCCTCCCCGTCCCAGGCTAGGAAACTGAGTTTTTTACAAAACAATTTACCCATGGATATCCTGGCCATCCAGGAGTCCCACTGTTCACGAGGTTCCGAGGATGCTTGGAAAACAAGGCTCCTACCATCCCTATCCTTTGGTCGAAGCACTGTGGGGTGCTAATTCAGAAAACAATTTTTTCAAATTTATATCTTCAGATACATTCCTAAATGACCGAGTGCTCGTTGTCACCTTCTCATGGGCTGATGTTGCACACACAATTGTCAATATTTATGCCCCAAACGGTGCACAAGAGCGTCGGGAATTTTTCTCATTGGTCAAATCCCTCCTGCTACCCCCCAATTCTTTCCTAGTTGGCGACATGAACTGTTGGCTAACCTCACCAACGGACCAGTGTCTACCCTCACCCCACCCCCCACAGGGTCACGTAGAGCTACGCGTTCTAAAAGCCACCCTTGGGTTAATGGATGCGCTGCTGCGACATGCCCCACTGCTTGAAAATATGATGCATCCCCACATCCACAATGGCCAATTAAGGTCCATGGCCCGCATCGACCTTATTCTAGCACTGGCGAAATTCCAAACCCACATCTCCCACTTCAAAACAACGAAAATGGAATTCTCTGACCACCGACTGGTCTTGATAACATACCACTTACCCGTCACAGTTGCAAAGGCCCCACATTGGTGCAAAATCCGCCCCCCCTGAGCTCGCATCGCCAGGATTTTCCACGTGGGTGGAAGAGGCAACTTTGGCAAAATCGTTTGTTGCACCATTTTGTGCGGACCCCATTTCCACATGGGCAACTTTCAAAGAAGACACTATCCGCCACTATCGCCATCTCTCCTCCAGACACTCACGAGCCAAATCAGCAGTTATCTCGCGCGCTCTGGCAGAATTGGCACACTTGGAGTCCAACATCTCAGCTACAGGATACAGCTCTGTATGGGGCCAGAAGTGGGTGGAGGCAGCTGCCCACCTCAACGCACTCAAAAGGCAACACAAAGATTGGGTTTGTATTCAGTACAGGGCCACATGCATCACAAAAGGCAACAAGTGCACCGCATATTTCTTTAAAAAAATTTTGCACCATGCTAGATCGTGGCCTGCACACAGGTGCGAAGATCGGATGATTCCATTATGGATATACCAGCCAAAGTTGTAATTGAAACACAAAAGTATTACTCCGAGTTGTACTGATCTGATCCAATTCAGCCGGCTGAAGTGGCGGAATTTCTTGACTGAGCCCACATCTACACTGTTTTCTGATACCCAGAAATAATGAATTTGATTACTCTGACTGAATTATGGACAGCCATTCGCGGTGCGCCAAACCAAAATGCCCAGGCCCAGATGACATTCCATATGAAGTTCTACAAAAAGTATTTCAAATATATATCCCCATTGCTGCTCGCCTCACTTAACCAAAGCCTGTTGGAAACGCGCCTCCTACCAGGAGGACATGAGGCCTTTACCTGTCACACTCTTCAAGAAAGGGGATAGGTTAGACTTAGCCAACTGGCGCCCCATTTCTCTAACAAACACAGACACTAAAATTCTAACAAAAATTATGGCTAACCGTTTAGGGACTGTAGCATCTGCCACCATCTCTCCAGAACAATTCGGTTTCATACCCAGAAGGTTGATTTGGGATAACGTGCACTCTGTGGCTAATATATGTCAATCCACAGTCTCTGGGGCACTTGTATTCTTGGACCAATAAAAGGCCTATGATAGAATAAACTGGGAATACCTCAGGGCCTGCCTTCATCAATTCCGCCTACCCCCTCACTTCATCACTGGGTGATGCTGCTCACAGAATCTGCAACAATGGCAGTACGTGGCCCTGGCTTCCTAGCGGAAGTAGTCTGCCCTCAAAGGGGCTTGCGAAAAGGGGACCCCCTCAGCCCGCTCTTATACAACTTCAGCCTTGACCCACTACTGCGAAATGTGAATGCCCAACTCACTGGGGTCCATGTGCCAGGCAAGCCCCAGTCAAGATAATGGCATTTGCAGATGATTGTGTGGTTGGGGTGTCTAATAATCAAGATGCATGCGCGCATGAAGCTCTCATCTAGGAGTATTCCCAGGTAAGCAACGCGGCACTGAACGCTTCCAAAACCAAAATCATCCTCCTTGGTCGGTTTTAGAACTGCTTGACCCCAGCAACTAGTTTACAACCTGGCCCATCTGCTCGCCCACATCCTCGCCCTACTAACTCAACACACACCGCCCCACTGATGCTCCCCTTTTCCCCACATCCTACCATAGGACCAGTACGCCATCTGGGCTAGTGGATGGAGGCAGGCGGATACACATCAGCAGTAATGGAGTGCCATATTCTGGACAACGTGAAAAAGCAAATCGCCTCTCTCAGAGCCCACCCTACTTCCCTTACTGCCAGGGTTGTTTTAGCCAACTCTATGCTTCTCTCCAAAGTCTGGTTCGGAGCTTACGCCATCCCTTTCTCCCCAAGCTTCTTCAGATCCTTGTATGCCCTGCTGCAAGGATGGCTTTGGTCAGGCTGCCCTCCACCAGTACGGCTAGAGGTCATGTTTGGCCCTCATCATCATGGTGGCATGGGCCTGCTTGACTTGAAAGCCCATGCTGCCAAGATCTTGATTACCTGGATTGCGGCCATCACCGCCCCTACACTCCCCTCCCAACACTGGTCCCGCGCAGCCCGCTCCAACTTCTCCCGCGCCTTGGGCCTCAACAATCCATCGAACCCCCACTCCCTGATGAAATACCTTGCATCACACACATCGGCCATAGGTCCTCACGGGACTAAAACCCACTACAAATGAATCCTACTCTCCATGCGGAGCACTGAGTGGAGAATTCGTATTAGCAGACATACAACCCAAAGAGGCCACCCCTCTCCTCAGTTCACACAAGAGGTACAGGGGCTACCCATCCATGATGGCGTGATCCCCATTCGGCCCCATGTCCTATCTGGGGTAGACTACCTGGAAATTTATGGACATCCCTTAATCCATTGAGACCCAAAAACTATCTGGAAATATGTACACCATCCTCTATTGCAGCCTCAAGTCCGCTCCCATGTGTGGCGCTGCCTGAGGCGGGTGTATCGTACAGCTGAGCGCTTTAACGCTTTACACTCATCCTGTGTCGTGTGTGGCCAGTATGTAACGCTGTTCCACCAACTGGAGAAGTGCCCTACCTCTAAAGTGATATGGCGCGAAGTTCAACGTCTGCTGGGCCAGGATCAAACGCATCCCTTCAGTCTGTCAAGAGATATGTTTGCCCTATCAATGGCCCCCTCTCTTCCACCCTCCCCCTCTGTGCTTTGGTGGTTGCAATCGCCATGTGGACCATCCACACGATTGTATTAGATGCCATCGCAGGCTCCACTCCCACCCTCCCAGAATCTGTCCACAGATTCCGGTCTCATTTGGTGGACCACTTTCAAGCGTGGATGTTTGGATACCTCCCCCACATTGCTGACAGCTGGTCTCCTCCTGATTCCCAGTCTGGTTCATCAAATCAGACCCCTTCCTCCACACGTGTGTGTTCAGTTGTGGCTACGGCCTCTCCACACGTTCCCTCCCCCTCCCCATAAGTGGCGTTCCGCGCTGGCAACAAGAGATAGCATCGCTTCTATGGGGTGCCTTCCTGGTACTAAGTTTTATCTCTTCTTATTCATATTTGGAAGTGTCCATCCCATGGTCGGCCTTCCCTGCAATAAATTATATTAAACAGAGCTGTCGCCTCTCTGTATGCTCTCTCTGAGGCCAAACTGCCCTCCTCTTGTGAGCATTATCCTTACAGTGTTCTAAGGATATCTAAATTGCTCAACAAGCCAACAAACGTGGGACCTCACCACAGCATCCCTCTATTGCCTATGGGCCCTCACATGGGCCCTCTTGCCCAACTGCTTTGTGGCAATGTGGAGAGACCCCATTCGTCACATTAGACGAAGTTCCTTCAACCTCATCTCCCTTTTATGTGATGGGATGGGGGGACCACATGGAAGAGCTCTACCTGCCTGGTATGAGCACACTACCACTCTCCTGATGGTCATCTTCTCCATCCTATTCCTGCTGAGGGAAGCTGCTCTCGTCTCCTCCATCCTGAGGGAATTCAATTGCTTATGTCCAACACGTTGACGCCACATCTGAGTTTAGAAAAGCATTGACCCCTGAGGAGTTGAGTTTTATGCACAGTACCTTCTCCCGCATTAGATTACAGTCCCGCCTTGCAGCTGCCTCTGGGGGTACAATGGCCGCGTCCCTCCAGATTGCCCAGGTGATAGCAGACCTACCAAAGAACCTGTCAATCTGGCTTACCGACCTATTGGAGACTCAACTGGCCCTTCCCGCTTCTCTGGAGAACTGCCTCCACCTTGTGGATAGAGCCGCCACCCCAAACAACTCTCAGGATGCCGCCTGGTCTGCGCTTTTGGCCCTCAGCCAAGGGAAAATGGCCGTCAAGGAGTACGCTCAGTTGTTCCAGCCTGTTGAATATTTGGGCTACGCCTGATGGCTGGTTCGTTGTTTGGTGGAAACTGCAGGTTTGAGCGTCTATTGTGTGAGGACAATAGACAGGATGGTGCTTTAAATTTATGATATAGCTTTTTTGGTAATACTTCAATTGTATACCCAGTCATTTCACTTGGACGATGGCATGCTGCCCTGATCCTACTGATCCCAAGTGAAAATTGACTTTAATATAAAATAAAGTGATAACGCAAAAAAGATTATAAGGTAAATTTGAAACTTTAATGCAGAAGTTAAAGGATATTTTATTAGTGTAAATGCAAGGTTTATTTATAGGGTTTGATGTTAACCACATCTTACCCATGACGCCTTACTTTCAGTGACCCTTGGCCACATAAAAAGTTTGTAATGATGTCTACAAATACTTCGACTCAGGTAATCATGCTCAGCCTCAGAGTTGGAGTAAACACTATCATCATCCTTGAGATGGCGTTTTGTCATACCTCCAAAATAGCTGAACTGATTCACTTTCACATGCAATTGGCAGAACATACCAAGGCGATTTGTATCACTAATTAGTAATTAATTTGATCGAAATCTCAACTGACATTAAAAACTAATTTTGACATAGACCAACAAAGCCCATGTGCCCGAGTCATTAAATCAAAACTTAAATTTAAGTTTGACCTAACCAACAAAGCCCTCGAGCCCATGTCATCATAGTCAAATATAATTAAGTGAAATTGCTAGGCTGCGGATTCTAAGCTTTGCATAAGCTTAGAATATACCTGGTCCATAATTGCTAATTTCTGATATGATCCATAATAAGTTTCTAAACAGCTAACCTTATTATGTCCCTATTGAATATCCAATGATTAGGTCCATTCAATTACTAAACACTTCCCCCACCTTGAATGGATATAAGTTGTGTGTACCCTTCTTCTCAGTTCACAATGTCAGGCTTTTCGCGCTCCTCCAAGTATGAATGTTATCTCAATAGCCTT
>JAKSZP010013666.1:0-62633 GCA_022478985.1 Massospora cicadina
GGAGCAGCGCCGCTTTAAGTGGTCAAGATCAAAACAAATGGGGCATATCGTGAGTCCCTCTTCTACTCTGGCCCAGAAAGGGTGGTTGGGGGCTTAGGGGACAACGGTGTGAGGGAGAATCAAAATGCAATTTTGTTTGATATTGGGCTTATGGTTGCAAAGGCGCAAGGGCCCTCTAGTCAGTTGGATCTGTTAGGAACCACAAATTGTAATATGTGGTCAGCGCCATATATTGACAAACCAGCAATTTTTTTGTTGTATAAAGTTTCAGGGGGGATGTGGAGGGAGGGCCTGAAAATTGAACCACAAGAGTGGTGTCATCTGGCAACTGGGTGCAAGTGGTTGGGATGGGGTTTTTTGGAACACCAGGGAATGTTGACTGCGCTTGAAGCATCAAGTTTTTCAAGTGAAGCCGAGGTCAAAGTACCCCTTGTAGGGGAGAAGTTGATAAAGACTGCAGGCTGTACAATTGCCTGGGGTAAGTCTGTTAATTGTTTATCATTGTAGGGGAACAAGTTGCCATATTTGACCCAGAGGCCAAATCGCATCTTGCTTTGGGGGATCATAATGGGGCTACAAGGCACCATTTGAGAACGCGTGAGGTGGATGGCGAGATCATTGGGGGGAATGTATCAACCCGAGGAATTGGGGGGTGGTCGATCTGGTTTGAAAGCATTTTCCCTCTGGGTGGAAGATGCTAGGGGGTTTCGCTGCTGCCCCATTTTGGAGCAGCGGGCAGTCAGGCCGAGGACATTGGTGGTTTGCTGTTAGTTATTTTTGTAGTTGTTTAGTTCTTCTGTAATTTTAAATTTGCTCAAATGTGTTATCAAGTGGAAAGAAAAGCCTGAAATTTTGATGGGATTTTACTTCAAAAGCTTAAGAACAATTTGGAAACCTACCAAATATTATTATTTATCTGCTTTCAACTACTACTTACAGCGTTGTACGCCCTTTCCATGAATTCCTTTTGCTCCAGAATCCATAGCGGTGCTCTGTTCATCCTCCTTCTAATGGCTAGTTCTCTACGGTGTGGCTGTGCATCTCGCTCCACCTCACTAGGAATGGGAGAGTTGTAAATACTCTCCTTAAAGAAACGCCCCCATTTGCACCCCCAATAACCATATCTGAGCCTTCTGATAACACCATGGGGCTCACATAACAGGACACTCCTGAGCCAAGATTACCAATAAGCGCTGATGGAACCCTCTTGAATGTATTACTGAATAAAAATCAGAAACTTAAAAGGGCAAGCGTTAGGGGACCAATTGAAGGCGGTGAAAAGAACCTCCAGTAGGTATTTAAATAGGATAAGATGATTTATTTCCAAGATTGCATATGGGTGCCTAAAAATATAAGGCCCAAGTCATAAAGGACATCATGACCCGATGACAATGGGACACACAGGAGGCAAGAAGACTACCAACCTGATAAAAAGCACCTACAATTGTAATGATTCGACAAAAGATGTACCAGCTTAAATAAAATTCTACCTAACCTGTGCGCAACCCGAATCTGGTAAAACTGGGCGAAATGGTCTCCTACATTTACTGAAACAAGAAGCAGGACCATTGACACCATTATTAGTTGACTTCATAGTCAGTCCACCAAATTCAAAAGGGTTTGATGCAATCATGGTATTCGTGTTCAGATTCACCAAATATGGGGTACTCATCCCATGCTTAATTACAATCATGGCAGAAGAAATTGACTCATATGTTTGTGCCCCATGTCTTCACCATATTTGGGGTACCATATGAGATAATTAGTGATAGGAACCACAGTTCACGCCAAGATTAATGGGAGGTCCTATGCGAAATACTTCACATCAAACCCTGTCATTTATCAACTTATCACCCCAAATTTGATGGAAAAACTGAGCAAACTAACCAGTCCCTAGAGCAATATCTCTGGTGATATGCTCCGACGCTCAGGACACCTGGGCTGGAGACCTGGCCTTATTCCAATTCTCATGCAACAATTCACTTCACGCCTATAGGTGAATGTCGCCGCTGTATGCCAACTTATGCTAAACAATGTGTTTACAAATGGGATTTAGATACACACAAATGTTACCGCATCAGATAACTTCACAAAGCACATCCAGAATATACATAAAAGGCGCAGAGGCAATTCGCAAAAGCCTCCCAGGATGTCAAGCGGTTTGATGACCAAAAATGAAGAGCAGTGCCTAAATATAAGTTTGTGACTTGGTGATGGTGGACATGAAAATCTTAACCTCAAGATACCCGCCACAAATTGCCTTCAAGAGGGCAGAACCATTCTCTATCAGTAAAGTCATGAACAATTGGTCCTTTTATTTGGAGTTACCCAACACTAGAAGATTCAGAAGTTTTTCATGCATCAACGTTGTCACCGTTCAAAGGTAAATACCTGTGGAAATCAAACCCCTGTTGATAGAGATAATGCCTGAGTTTGAGATGGAGGAAATCTTGGGTTCCAGAAAAATTAAATGAGGAATTCAATACTTGGTATCGTAAAAGGTGTACCATTTCTACACAACAGTTGGATTCTATCCTGAAAATGAACCAAATGTCTTGGATCTTGTTACAAAGTTCCATGCATAAAATTCTTACTGCCCAGAGCTCGCTGCTATAAAACCCCAGATCATTGCAACTATTAAGCTGCCCTTACCTCACAAGAACTATGCTTTTGTATAGGTTTAGAGGGAGTAGTAGAACCTGTCCTTTTAGGAAAGGGTGATGTAAGGATCCCAGCTGCACCTATAAAATTGGATTGGTTATTTCACACCTTTTTATCAAAAAAGGGCAATGTATCTGAGCCCTTCCATTAAAAAAAATAGTAGATTTAGGGCACACCCTAGATGAGTGGTGGATCTTTGCCAAGATGCCTAATCTCAATTTTTCAATAAGTTGAATATTGGATGTTAAGATTTCACTAAGAAGTTTGATTCATCCAAAGCCTATGTCACGAAAATTGCAAAAATCTGCGACAAAATCCAAAACACATTTGGCGGATTGAGACTGAAGACCTGACAGGATCACCATCCCAGAAATGGATTGCAATGAACATTCAAAGGATAAAAGATAGGAAAATTGTGAGATATGCTGGAATTATGGAACCATGACAAAAGCAAAAAATGGCAATAGGAATTGCAAATACAAGGCACCCACAGTGTTCAAGCCAAGCCATGACGCAAGAGTCCTGGCGTTTTAGGATGATTCGCGTGCCCAGTTGTAAAAAATATTCCCCAGTCTCCGC
Organism: Massospora cicadina; assembly: GCA_022478985.1. NCBI lineage: Eukaryota > Fungi > Entomophthoromycota > Entomophthoromycetes > Entomophthorales > Entomophthoraceae > Massospora > Massospora cicadina. Next base: position 3,241 of record JAKSZP010013666.1, read on the forward strand.
CCCTCAATTTCCTTCAATTATAAGAACCCAGTACTCTGGTGATGGTAGAGTGTTGAGTTATTTTGTACTATCCTTAATAAACATTAAATTTTTCCAAATTACTTTAAAATTGTATTTTTAACTAGTCTAGCTATCATAAAGGAACCACTCCAACCAATTGAGGGTATGTACTCATTTGTATCAGTAATAATAGTGGCCATCAATTGGTAAATTTGAATATTGCCTCTCAACGTGGAAACCCTTGGGAGTCATAAATTATGAGTTTCACAAAATTGCTCCTGTTCCAAAGAATGTTTATCAAGAATAATAAAATGAGAGGAATGATCAACTTCCCAACTTAATTTGTCCTGATTACAAAGAAACTGAAAAACAAAACTTGGCAGTAACTGCACATAAAAACACTGTTGGGGTTAGTCTGATGAAGCAATCGTCGCCCCTCAGTACCAAGTATTCATTTAAAAGGACAGGAGTACAGCCCAAATTTATACCAAGGAGGGCAAATTAACCTGTCGTGAAATCCATTCTTTCCTGATTATGGAGGAAACAGATTTGATGATTTGGCATATGCTACTCAAAGTGAAACTGCTGGATCAACCTGATGAGCATTTATTGCCATACGGTATCAAGTGTGTATCCAATTAAGTTGAAAGTGTGACCCAAATGCAAATTTAAATTGGAAGGACTATCCCTTCCCACCAAGTCTGACAGTTTGACCATGTTTGAAGCGTGGTCTAGATTACTTCCAGCGCTCAGCTTAGTGGTCATAGCAGGGATGATGTTTATAGAACAATATTTTCTGCACTTATTCCCACATGATTTTTATTCACATATCATCAGAATGGCGATGCCTTGTGAACTTTGGATTCTATCATGGGTGTTGGAGTGCCTCAGTGGAAGCCAGATTTTTTTTCTTTAGCATGTCGATTGTCTGATAAGCTCCCACTGGAGCATATCAGCAAGAGAGGAAACCCTGCTACTTAAATAAGCCACCCTTTAACTACACCTTCAATTGCTACTCAAAGCAAGCACAAACGCGGTAAGGTGGCCACTGGCGCTAGGAAGAAACTATAGGTGCCACTCCACCTGATGTTGCCCCATGTGAAGCCACATTTATAGCTAAAGTTATAAAAAATGGGCTGAATAGGGGCAAAATATCCCTATCCCACCAACCATCACACCCATGCAGTTTGCTTGTATTATGGTTATAATCCAGTAGAATATTAATATGAGAACTACTTTGCATATTTTACAGAAATTGTAAATGCCTTTCAAGTAAACACATCCATATGTTAATGGTATAAAAACTACTATAATGATGTGTTACACTAAGGATGCCTGTTAAAGTAGTGACGAGCCAAGAGAAGATTGGGATTCAATATGGTATGCCTTAACAGCTTAAATAGTAGCCTTATACTACAAGACATTTCCACACCAGTGGCTAATGAGCGGAAACATTTAGGGTGACGTTTTGTTTATAATTGTAACTGAGATATATGAAGTAATTATTTTATTATTATTTAATTTAAGAAAACAACCTAACTTTTCTATCATTAGAAAGTTTTAGGTTTTTGTTGTATATGGAAAGATCTTATATGCGTAAATTCTCACTTTTTCTATTTTTTATCACTAGTGATACCCAACTCAATAAAGGGAGCTGCCACGCATTCAATAGCTCTTTTCTAAATCAACATTATTGTGAGAAATAAATCCATAGTAATATCCAAATAATATCAGAACTCATCTATTCAATTTTCCCTTAACTTAATTTATTTTTACCAATCATTCTTTTAGTGTTTTTCATAGACATATCACTTGTGATCACCTTGTGTATCAAATGTTTGCCACGTGAAAGGTCTCCTGTTTGTTCTAATTGTTTGGAAGGAAATTGCATTTGTTTCATGTACTTTAAACATATCTCTTAACTAAGAACATATCTGCTTATTTTTTGAAGATAGTGCTATGCTGACTCTGAGATAGTGATGGATTTGGGATTGGGGTTGGTCATAGATTTTATATGGTTCAAGAAGGGTGAGGCAGCGCAGCACTTCTTTCATCCAGATTTTACCTAGGTCATAAATATTGGAAAGTTGCAAGGCCCAGTGTAACGCTTGTAATAACTCAAGTTGTTAAAAAGTTGCATTGGTAAAATGAGTTATATGCTATATGAGAATTTATTCTATCAAACAGCATTCTAAGAAGCTCTTCAATTTGAGGGAAGAATTCCCACTCAAAGTGCATGTTGGAATCTCAGGAGTCTCATGGCCTATTTACTACTGGCCTTTTTAATGAGGTTTGGTGGCCTAGCCATTAAATTTTTCAGAATCTTCCTGAGTTGCCTATGTACCACTAAAGTTAAGAAACTCTTTTTAGACTATATTTGTATCTTGTAAAATTTAATTAAAGAACGCTTTACTATAATTTTTCTGGTTTAAATTGCTTCCAAAGTGCAGTTTCCTAGTATTTAATAATCCACTAGGAAGCCTGCTGACGCTAGTATGACTAATAATCATTTAGCTTTTTATGGAACTGGCCAACGAACTCTGAAACCCCTAAAGCCACCATTACTCCAAGTGCATTGTCTTTAAAAAACTCTGGTCCACGATAAGTTTACTGCTCTCCAGTAAATGATCCTTGGAGATGCAGCTAAAAAGGCATATTCTTTGTAAACACTATAAAAATCTGATTCACCACTGAGTTTTCTTGTATACATTTCTATATGGGTTATTTAGCACTCATGGCCGAACATTTGAGCCAGGAACGTCTCATTAACAAAGGTGGTACTAAATACAATCAGCAATTTTCTAATAAACTTGCAAGTATTATCAAGTTCTCTTGCCAAATACTGCTGCGGCAGAAAACCACCAACATTTAAAAGGCTAACAAAAACATGAGCGATGACTTTAAAATCTTATTACACTATATGAAAGATTAAAGAATGTAGTTTCTTCCACTTGGTTTTGAAATGATATCGCCTAAATAAAGGGAATTTTCTTTCCTGTAATGATAACATTAGTTACTATGATTCAATTCAGATAGCAATTTTTGATAATTACACAGGTGAGATTGGCAATTTTATCAAAACCTACTAAACTGAGTGAAAGCCATAACAGGCCATGGACAAAATGGTGCGCCAAAGGGCAAGAAACGCCATGGAGGGGGACTGGGAACCAATGCCGCAAAGAAACCACAAACCCAGGCACCACCCAGGTTTGTGGAATTTACCACAAAACAAAACCAGTACATGGAAATCCAATATTCTCAAACCCTATTGAAGGTGGAGCATGGGCTCCAACTTTTCCTAGAGGTTGAGTCCTCAACTCTGTGGGAGAAAGTGGGCGAGGCACAGGCCTCCCTTTTTCCCCATGTGGTGTACGTTACCACCCATACCATCCACCATGGCTGGATTGATATAGGCTTTGAGAACAAAAAAGATGCAGACGCCGCCACAAAAGTCTGCATTGAAGTTGTCCTTTGTGAGGTCAAATGATTTGTGAGCACTGTGCACATCAGATGGAATAAAGCAAACACTTTGCTCATCTCTTTTGATTCACTTCCTACCACCCTTCCCTGCAAGCAACTTGAGGAGGAGCTTTTTGCTGGCCTCCAAAGCAATGGTGAAACTAAACAATATGAACTACATCAATTCCACCTGATGCTGAACTTATGCACAAGAAAGGCAGTTGTAATGGCCAACCTAGTCCCCAATGTGGCTGAGGACCTCACAAAAATCCCATGCACAGCGTCGCTTCACCTCCTGGATGAGGGAGTGTAAAAGCCATTCCGCATCACACTGGAATGCACACCGCCTATCTGAAACCACTGCACCGCATTGGGGCATAAGGAACATGCATGCCCCATGAAGGAGGGCAGCTTGGCCCCAGACTTCTGCAACAACGCCATGGACAAAGATGAAGTATACTTTAGCAATATTGTTGACGCCAACCACACCTTCCTCTGGGGAAAGTATGAGCACTATAGCCTCATTGACACACCATCATCCTTATACGCAAAAAGGTACAGAAGTCCCGCAAGTGGGCAGCGTCCAAGGCTTCATCACTCGCGGCCTCCTCCATTGACCCTGGTAAAATTCTGGAGGACATAGAGTAAATTCAACCAAACCAACCTATCAGAACAAAATGCCCAAGCTGAGTAGGCCAAGGAGGAAATTACCTTAGCCACCATATCAGAGCAGTATGCCCAAGCTGAATACTTTCTCAACAGTTTGACTAAATCACCATGTGGTATCAATCAAGCAATATTAGCAGAACAATTCAGCTTCGCTATGGGCGAAAATTCGGGCCAAATTCTTCAAAAAAACCCCAAAACTAAAGAAACCAATCAGTGCACCGTACCAAAACACCAAGAGCCACAAGCGGAAAAACTTAACGCAAACCCTAAAAACCACAAAATCTGCGTGAAAGTGACACAAGGTAAGGCATTGAGCAGCAATTCAGAGTGGACTGGCCCAATGGCACTGAGCAAGTTCAATGCAATGAACAGTGAGTTAGGGCCAGATGGCCCTCCCAACAGCTACCGAGGCGCATCAGGCACCTCAGTGTCAATAGTGATGCTAAATATTGTGGGAGCCAGGGCTCAAGCGTTTCAAGTAAAAAAGCTAGACTTCCTGTGAAAACCCCCTATAGATATCTTGGCCATTCATGAAAACCACACTTTACTGGGGTAAGAGGTATCCTGGATTGTCAGTGTCTCACCACCCCAATCATTATGGACTTCCCACTGTGAGGTGGTTTTCTGAAAGAACAAAAAATAAAAAATCACCAACTCCTCAACAAATCTGCATGGCTACATCCTAGTAGCAACAATCATGAACCAAGAGGAAACAACTTCGATAGCATGCATCTATGCACTATGCACTACTGCTTAGAGGAAACAAATCCTCAAAACCATCCCAGCACTAACCCTCCCACCAGATACCATCATACTGGGCGACTTTAACTGCTGGGATAACCCCAACACAGACCGATGGCCTAACCCCAGGGGATACCCACCAAGACACATCAATTCTGTTCAATGAAGGCATCCCTTAGCTTACACAATACCCTCCACCCAGGTCACCACTCCTTCCCCACATGACCCGCCTCAACATAAATGAAGGTACGCTCATTTCAATGAACTGCATCAACTACATCCTCGCACTGAAAACCCACCAATCAAACATCTTCAACTTTGTGACAAAAAATGAAATTTTTCTGGTCACTAACTAGTCTTGGTGCAACTCTTGCCATCTCAAACTTCCACACAAGCGTCAACCTGGAGGAAGCTACACCTGTAAAATTCATAACACCGGCTGAAATATCTGACTGGGTCAAACATGAGGCCACGAACCCAGAATTCAAACCCTGTTCATATTAGATCCCATTGAAGCCTGAGCAAATTTCAAAACCAAATTAAATAAACAAAACTCACCATTTTGCATCACGTAATTACACAGATGACACAGCCACAATCAGGCGCACCTTGGCAGAACTGGACCACCTCAAGATCAATACCCCTAAGTATGGCTACAGTCCAAACTGGGGGCACAAATGGGTGGAGTTATCCGCACGCCTAAACGCCCTCATCTTCAAACACCAGCACAGAATTAAAGTATTGAGAAAAGGTAAGTTCATAAAAGAAGGTGAAACATGCTTGACATACTTCTTCCACCAAATCAATTCCCTTGGCAACCAGCCCGCATGCACACAGGTCCACAAAATCTGATGTCGTGTGGCAACTAACTCAGTGGAGGTCAAGACGGAAGTACACCGCTACTACACCAAACTATATTGTGACGCCCCAACTGACCCAAAAAATTAAAAAATTTATACACACTGCTGGAGTACAAAAGTGCACCTCTAGACTATAACCTCCTAAACCTAATAACAAAGGAGGAACTCTGGGACACAGTCCGCGGTGCTCATCGTAGGAAATGCCCAGGGCCTGATGGGATACCCTACGAATTTTACAAGAAATACTTCAAGCAAATTTCCCCCCTCCTCATATCATCAATGAACCAGTGCCTGCTGGAGACACGCCTCCTACCTGCTGGCCAGATCTCCTATGCCATAACCCTGTTTAAGAAGTAAGATAAACTGGACTTGACCAACTGGCGCCCAATTGCACTTTCTAACAATGATATGAAACTACTCACAAAAAATTTTAGCATCCAGATTAGGCACAATAGCCTCCAAAGTCCTGTCACCCAATTAGTTTGGGTTCATACCAAGGCGTTCAATTTGGAAAGACATACACTCCGTCGCTCACATATGCCAGTTCAAATCAACTGGAGCCCTAGTATTCCTAGACCAGGAAAAGGCATATGACCGCATTAGTTAGTCGTACCTGAAGGAATGCCTGAGCGCCTTCAAACGCCCACCCAGATTCATTGACTAAACAATGCTCTTTACAGAGTACTCATACATTGATGTATGCAGCCCTGGCTTCCTGAATAATAAGATCACACCACACAGAGGGCTCAAACAAGGGGACTCCCTCAGCCATCTGTCGTATAGCTTCAGTTTTGATCCACTCTTGCTCATCGCAGACTCATGCCTCATGGGCATAACTGCAAAAGGTCAGCCAAAAATCAAGATACTATCTTTTGCGGATGACTTTATAACAGGTATAGCCAATAACAATGATGCCCACCAGATGAAACGCACACTAGAGGAATATTCCGTTGTGAGCAATGCATCGCTCAACAAAAGGAAAATGGAAATAATCCTATTAGGCTTTTACACTAACAGGTGGTCCACAACACCCAAATCTCACAGCCCCCCACAAATGAACGGACCACTTATTCTACCCTTCGCATCACCTACTACAACTAACCCAGTCCGCCACCTTGAGATATGACTGGAGACAGGGGGTATGCCAGCGAGACAATGGAGAACAATCTACTACACCGGATGTTAACCGCGTCGCCTCTCTAAAAGGAAGATCCCAGACTAATGGGGGAGGACAATTGCCAACTCACTCATCCTCCCGATGTTGTGGTTCCCCACACACGCAATCTCCTTGTCACCTACATTCATTTCCTCAGTCTGCGCACTTATCCAGGGATGGCTGTGACCTGGGTCCCAGCCACCTATATGGATGGAAACACTCTTTGGCCCATGCTCTAGCGGAGGCAAGGTCCTAATAGACTTTGAGGTCCATGCCAACTGTATACTGGGCACCTGGATAAAGGAAGTCCTAGCCTCAGACCTCACGCAACAACACTGGTCCAGAGCGTCGAGAACCTACTTTTCTAGGCCCTCAAACTATCTAACCCACACAACCCATCCAGCCTTCTCACATACCTTGCAAACCGCCCCAATGCAGCAGGCCCTCATGGAACTCCCCCACACTTCAAGCGCGTTTCCTCTGCACCATTCAGCATATGGGGTGGTCCGTAACACTCACAGTCATGAGTCAGGGAAGGGGAAGGGGAAGGCCCAGAACCCACATCACGCTAAGGAATCCAGAGGAGCACCCCAGAGGGACACACACGACATGGCCCCATTCTTTGCAAGAATTAACTACCATGATGCTTTAAACATCCCATGCAATTTCACAACACAGAAGGCAATATGGAGGCTAGCAAATCATCGCTCCTCCAGCCAAGGGTAAGAGCATACACCTGACGTTGCCTCAGAAGAACCTACATAACAGCAGATCACTGAAACTCTCTTCGTGCAGAGTGCACAGTGTGTGGAGGGGATGGCACCCTACACCACCGCCTTGAAGCATACCCCCCATCTAGTGCCATATGGTGGGAAATTGCGCGCCTGCTAAGGACCCAGAATAACTAGGAACTATTAATCTCCAGCAGCTTCTCATACTACAACTCGAATCCCCAATACCACCTACCATCCACTTCCTGATTGCTACCATTGCATTGTGGACAATCCACACCATAGCACTGGATGCTTTCAGGGGAACCGTACCCACCATCCGTGGGACAATCAGCAGATTACACCTACACCTACTGGAACACTTTCAACCCTGGCTATACATATACATGAGGCTGAAGCAACAACAACTTGTTGAATTGTAATTCTCATTCTGGTTTCTGCATACAGACCCCTTTCTCCACACCTGCTTTATAGTAGGGAAAATCCCCTCAGAGTATCGCACTCAATCCCCCTATACCTGGCAGTAACAGCTGGCAACAGGGGTAGCTCGTCTACTCTGGGGTTCCTAATTTAGTTACACTTTCCTCACCCCAATTCCATCACGTATTTTGGTATTGCCTGTCCCCTGGTTGGCTTACCTCAGTTAAATAAAGACGCCTAAATGGAGGCCTTTTTCCATGATACACATTTCTAAAGATTTCCAAATTTTTGCATCCTTCATTAGGTTAGTAAAGTTATGGCTGCAACTTCTTGGGGTATAGCAGCCTTCAGTTAATCAATGGTTTGTGGTCAATGTCGCTAGACACTAGCCTTAAGATGTCTTTAAAGAAGAAATTCTGCAAGAATAGAGATTTAGTGGTTTTTTGGGCCATCATATGTCGCCATGTAATGATACCAAGCACCTGGGTAAAAGTTCTATCAAAACAGCTATCGAGTTTATGGCTGTGTGGGCAGTGGCCCCATACTGTTGAAATTACACATTCTGATCTTAAAGTGCGGCGAGTTTTTGTTGCAAAAAGTGTTGTAAATTTCACATACTAAGCAAAATTCAATGTAATTGTTTTAACTTTTTCTTCAAAAAGCTTGGACCATAAACACCATAACTCTCAACAGCACTAAAAAGTAACACGTGGACTGTATAGAGGCCTTCCATGAAGCTGTTGAGGTTTTTTCTGCCTAATAACAGAAATTCTACTTATTCATGAAACCATTCAAGTATAAGAGAGCTTTGTCACTTGAGAGTTGCACTTAGTTTGCAGAAACGTTCCCAAGGAGAGGCTAACATCATGCCATTTGGTTCTGCCAGCCACCTATTTGAAGTTTCTGGATATCCATCATTTTCTAAGGATAAAATCTCAGATCAGCATGTAAAATTCTCCTGACTCTTTATTCAGACATGCTCGAAGCAAAATCATGTTTATGGGCTGAATGTTTGGGAGATTGCACAATGGACTTTCTGACAGCAATGACATTTTCTGATGTCCTAACACTCTGGGTCTTCCAGATGCTTTTGTTTTATGCTGATCCTGTATAACAAAAATCTTCAGCCCATAACACTAAGGATTTTCTGTCCAGAACAGAATCACCGTAATTAAGCTCAAAATGTATTCAAAAAGCTCTCTGAGTGGCAATCACAGATTTGTTATTTCAAATAAACGACTCAAAAACAAAGCATGATTATACCAGTCCACGCCATGATGGCAACTGAAACTGCAAGACACACGCTTAGAAACCAACACTACAAACCCACCACTCCCCAGTGCTGGTGCAATGACTCAGAAAAATGTAAAAAATTTCTGCCACAACATGTACTTGGAAGTCTTTAATGCCACACTACAGGCATCTACTCCTGTATTGATTAAATTTCATGATGAGGCATCCCAATAGCTTAAAATTGCTTGGCCAATAATCTCACCAATGCAAGAACTTTGGCTAGCGCAGGCAATTTCCAAATAAGGATTGTTGGCAATAAAAAAACTAGCGTCATCTTCACTTGGTAATTTTAACCTGAGAAAAGCCATCATTTTCTTCCTCCCTCTCTTATGTTGTTTCCACATCTAAATTTGTTTGAATATAGAAGTATAAAAAAAGCATAATTACATAGCTTTAGACTCTTAACCTTAAGGTTATAAAGTAAAAGGCATAAACCTTAACTTGGTTTTTTTAAATACTGAATAGTAATTAAATTATAAATTTTCAATTTTATTTGGATAGACTGACCGTAGGATAGACTCTTCCAATACACACTAACAACAGAACACTGAGATATATGAAAGGCCACCATAGGAGCTGAAGCTACCTACTGTTACCAGCATGACCGCTAGTGGAAGGAAGAGGGGGAACGTTGGAAGAGGCCTGAGACAACACCAAACATGAATGAAGGAATGGGTCCAATGAGAGGAACCAAATGGGGAACCAGGATGACACCAACTGTCAGTGGTGAGATGACAGGTGTCCAAACAACCAGGCTTGGAAGTGATCCATAAGGTGAGAATGTAATTGACGCACAGCTTCTTGGAGGGTTGTAGCATTGCCAGAAAGAGCGTCAAGGACAACAGTGTGGATCATACATAGTACAATTGCTACTAAGTCTTGGAGAGAAGGTTGAGTTTGAGATTCATGAAGAAGGCGAAGATGTTCTTAGACAGGCTGAAAGTCTGTACTCCCTCCTGGAAAAAGAGGCGCATAACATCCCGCCAGATTGCCTGTGATGGCGGGCAATCTTACAAACGATGGACCAATGACTTGTATTTACCACACACAAAGCATGAAAACTGAGAGGCATCGGACTGCTCACCAGTCCAGTACGCCTTTCTCAGGCATCTCCACACATGAGCAAAAATCTGGGCTTATAACAGAGGATGGTGTGTGTACCGCCAAATGTCCTTTTGGGTCTCCAGAGAGTACGGGATGTCCAGCTTTTCAAGGTAGTTCACATGTCAAAGATGAGGGGGACATTGGGGTACCAGGTTGTTTAAAAGAGTTGCCCACAGACTTTTTGCTTGAAATGGTGAGTAGGGCGAACCCTCTGGGAGGTATATCCACTGAAGCCGATTTTCCACTCAGCACTCCACATAGAGAGGAGAATTTGTTTAAATATGGCGGCGTCCCATGTGGGCCCACGGCAGAAGGATGAGAAGCCAGATATTTAAGTAGACTATGGGGGTGGGTAGGATTGCGGAGGCAAAGGGAGCAGCCAAAATTGAAGTGGGCCACGCGTGACCAGTGCTGGTCTGGGAGTGTGGAATTGGTGACTATAGCGATACAGGTGCTAAGTTTTTTGGCGGCATGGGCTTCAAAGTTGAGCAGGCCATACCACCACTATGGTGAGGGCCAAACATGAAATCCAGGCGCACCTGTGGAGGGCGGCCTAACCAACGACACCCTTGATTGATGGCGTATAAAAGAGTTTAAGAAAGAGGGGTAAAGCGATGGCGTGAGGCACAACCAGACTTTGACGAGAGCATAGAGTTGACAAGCACTACCCAGCCTGTAAGACTAGTCTTGTGGGCATGGAGAAGGAAATGCACTTTGGGTCGCTGTCTAAGATGTGGTGCTCCATTAATGACATGGAGCACATCCCGCCTCCAGCTACACTCCCAGATGGCGCACTGTACCAGCAGTGGGTCCCAATACAAAAGGGAAAGCCAGAGGGGCGAAATGGGGTTGCTGGGGCAAGCAAATAAAAGAACTAGCAACAGGGTCATTCTGATTAAGGGCGCCAATGACCAGCGGGATTGGAATTAGCTGAGGAGAACGATTTTGGTTTTGGAGGCATTAAGGGCGGCGTTAGTGACCCTGAAGTATCCCTGGATAGTTGCCTCCAGTGCGTGTACAACATGGCTGTTAGACATCCCCAACCACACAATCATCAGCTAATACAAGCATCCTAACAGGTGTTTGGCCTTGCACATGAACACCATTAAGGCGTGCATTTACACTGCGGAGAAGTGGATTGATGTTGAAGTTGTATAAAAGTGGGCTAATGGTCCCCTTGGCGGAGACCCCTTTGAGGGTGAACAAAATCAGTCTGGAAACTGGGGCCATGCACTGACACTATGGCAGATTCCGTGAGCAACATCACCCAACATATGAACTAGGGAGAGATGGAATTCGTGAATGCATGCTCTGATGTAATTCCAGTTGAACCTATCATAAGATTTTGTTGGCCTAAGAATAAAAGCGCCCCAGTAACTGGAGATTGGCAGACATCAATTACGGTGTGTTTGTTGTCCCATATTGACTAATTGGGGATAAACCCAAACTGCTCAGAGCAAATTACTTCAGAGGCAACTTCCCCTAAGCTGGTGGCCATTTTTTTAGTAAATAACTTAATATCTATCTTTAGTGAGGGAGATGGGGCGCGAGTTCGCCAAATCCAACTTATCCCCCTTTTTAAAGAAAGTTATCATAAAGGCCTTCTGGCCTTAGGAAGAAGGCGCGTTTCTAAAAGACATTTTTTCATTGAGGCAAACATTATTGAGGATAAATAATTAAAACATTTGGTAGGCTTTATACATAATCCCTTCTAGACATGGGCTTTTTCCTGTGCGGTGCACTGATAATAACAGACCAGAGTTAATCACGAGATATTATGTTCAATAACTCTTGGTAGCGGTAAATGGTGTGGATATGTGCTCCAGCAAGAAACTCATCATTATTTGGTGAAACTAGTTCAGACTTATACAACTCAGAATAATAGTTCTGAACTTCAACTGACACTTTGGCTTGAGTATTTGCGACGGAACTATCCAGCTGCCTCACCTGTTTGCAGGCCAAGCTCTGTTGAGGGACGAAATTTTTTGAAAAAGTAGGCGTAGCACATTTTGCCCGCCATAATATTTTTTGCCTAATACTGAATACAGATGCGATTTTTGTGTTATCTTACCAGCGCGTTAAGATGTAAAAACACTTTTGACCACTTAAGACCCCAAGCCAGGGTGTACCCTACAGTAGGGACATTAGTTTCCAGGTGGTCCACCTCCACTAGAGTGCACTTAATGACTGCCAAGAAGCCTGAGAGTGCTGCAACAAGATGTGGCATGCCTGAAGGATGATGTTTGCGTTGGGGATGACTATGTTGAGAGTGAATCAGCACAGAACAGAGCAGAGAACTCCTGTGTCAAAGTTTTGGTGTCCACCCAGGCTAAAAACATGGCGACGTTATTTGGTCCAGGCGAAGTTTACTCCATTCAGTGCATGTGCCACCATGCTTAACAAAGTTAAGGACACTGACACCATCCTGTAGTCAGAAAAATCAATTTTTGACATTGTAAAGTGCATAATTTGGGGGAAAATTTTCAACGGAGCAAGAATGAAGTCTATTATGGACATAGACATCAGCTGACTGTTGCGCATATTGGGTCAGGACATGTTGGGTAGAAATGGCGCATGTTTGGGGAGGGTATCAAAAAGCCCCAAGGTGGCTTTCAGGATGCGGTGTTTAATGTGCCCCTGCGGGGTGCAGGTGATGAAGGGTAGCAGGTATTGGTCAGGTTGGTCCAGAAGTTCAGGTTTTACACCACGAAGGAATCCAGGGGGAGGGGAAGGTAAGCCACAGCTGAGAGGAAATCCCAGAGATCCAGCAAAAATGTCAGGGTGTAAACATTAAATATTGTATGCACTTCATCATCCCATGAAAAGGACATGCCCATCACATGACCATTGAGATATGTATGATTAGGTAACAATTTAAAATTATGGGTCGATTGTATTTGAACCACACAGTGCAGTGACCAAAAAGAAAGGGTGGAGAGGAACCATCTAGTACTAAAAAAAAAGAAAGGGTGGAGAGGAACATTATTGCCAATGTTTTTCAGCACTGTGTGGACAGTAGGATTCCTGAATTTTCAGGATGTCCACAGGTAAATTGTTTTTTAAGAAACTCAGTTTTCTAGCCAGGGAGAGAGGCTTGATTCCAGTAATGTTCAACGTCACTATAGTGATGGAGACCCCCATCACACCTTAGGTGCAATGGGAAGGGCCCCCTTGCCCTTCAAGCCCGGCATTTTCAGCACTTGCTATGGCAGATCGTGTTCAAGCAGAAACTGAGTCAAAGTTATTCTTGGGGGAGATTTGTAGTTTTTCTCTGGACAATCTTTACATTGATTAGTTCTTTCAGTGCACCATCAGCATCAATAAATACTTGGGGAACGTTGGGTTAGGAGAGTCAGTTTTGTTTGGTGCACAGTAAACTGCACAGGTGAACCCAAATATAAACAGCTGGTCCACAGGTTGTTGGGCCCAATTTGATTGGTTGACGAAATCTTGTGCCGCCTCAGCTGAAAATGACACAATTTCAGCCTGGGTCTGGGCAGGCAATATTATGGACTCTGCCATAGCTGCACCTTAGCCGCTGCCTTACAGGCCTGTTTGGCCTTCTTGCATTTTTGTGGGGACACAGGTTTAACCTGAATGTAACACCCCTGTGCACCCATGGAAAGGTTGCATCAGTGTCAATGGTAGGCTCATAACAGGTTTTGGCGCTTCCCATTGTCTTTAGGAGAACTTTATGTTGATTGGTGCCCTCTCTGGAAGAACAGGTGTATTCTTTATGGCCAAAAGCACAACAATAAGTGCAGATAGGGGGTGCGCTATCCACTGTAATGTGGAACGGGTGGGAGTCAGCCTGTCAACATTAATAAAAGTGGTGTGCGGAATCTGAGTTAATTCTTCCACAATTACTGCAGATGGGGTGATTTCTGCAATTGCTTTTCTCATGATAGGCTCCAGCATAATCATGAACCTCTGCATCTCAAAAAAGGCTAGTTCTCATAATGTTTAAGCACCTATGAGAGATGGCGCACTAGGACTAGACGTTGCACTGTTTTGGGGAGAAAATCAAAATTTACAAAAACCTTGTTTGAATTGGTCCAAAGCAAGCTATTCATTTCAACCACCCGTTGACCATCTGGGAGATCAACAACCATGTGCACCTGTGCAGCTGCATCTGCTTCTTTCATGGCTTTAAACCTAGATATAATAAACCTTAGGTCATTGAATGTGGTGTGACATACACAATGACCGAGAAATGTTTTTGCACATTACCACAAAGCTTCAAACATAGTTCCATTATATTTATATCCAAGTAACTTGAATCACATGCTTTACTGACAGCAGGGGCTGAGAATGCATAGTTTTAATATATTGGTTGCACTTTGCTTGCCTTTATAAAATTTCTAGTGCGATACTCACTGCTGTTTTTATTTTTGTCTTGGTAACAAGTGTCACTGGGGCATTTTCTAATTTTGGATGGTGCAAAAACTGACCTATGGCTCTCACCACACTTGCCCAACCCTTAACAGGCTTTGGATGCACACTCATATCCCTATGTATATTATTAGCTTACTAGTATTGAATTAAATCAATTGCAATTAGTGATTGCAATGGAAAGGAAGTTTCTTGGCTTTGTCTTTTTACATTTAAGGTCTTTTATCAAGTTAATTGATTTAATTTATCTATATATTTTTCATCCTTTTATTTCATTTTTTTGAGCTTTTTTTGTAAAAAAAATCTTATTATAATATTTAATTTATACTATATAATGTGATTTAAATAATTTTATTAAACTATGTACTCTTCTTACTATTGCTACAAACTAAATTAGTTCATAGGTCTATATCTCATTTGTTATATGTATTAAAAATTATTTTTTTTATCTGATCTTATAGTTTAAAATAACAAAAAGTAGATTACTATAATTGTAAATTTATTGTAAATTAGATGGCATACAGTAAGTATAGTATTAATTAGATCAGAAATTTATTGCTTTAACTCCACCCAGGGCTCTGGTTATTTTTCTATCCAGTTTGACCTGCTGCATTACTTGGCCATCTGGTTAGTGATTGATTAATTAATAAATAATTCTATAATCAAATTGAAAATTGTATTTGAACTTGAATAACAGATTTAGTTCTCAAAACAGCCCATCTAGTATAGTCAGTACAACTAGAAAATTTTAGCCTTAAGGTTGTCTTAAAGTTGCAGGTTCAAACCTTACTCATATTTCTTAGCACTAGGTGGTTACCTTACTCATACTCTTTATCATATATTTTATTTAATCTATAGATACTAATTTATTTCATTGATTGTTATTTTATGAGCTTCTATGAGTGAAGTATTTTGATTTATATTAAATTAAATAATTAATCAATCTTATTAAACTAATTATTATAGTATAAAAAATAAAGCTAGCTAAAAATCTACATCTCATCTATATATTTACATTTTTATGCAACCTTACACATTTTAAAATTTTTTAATATAAATTGATGTATTGGAGACTAGATTGTAATTGGTAATTTTATTATATAATTGGGATAGTCAAATTAACTAAAATATAATCACTGTATCATCAATCTAATGCTTTGCCACCCTGACCAAAGGGCCCTAATGTGGGTCATTTCACCATACAGTCTTGTAGTATACCTTATTTTCCCAAATGTTTGATGATTGGTTAACTCAATGTGTATGTGGATATGTGTGAATTAAATAAATATGGTATAGCTGGATGCACATTTGTCATAAGAAGTTGGTAATTGTTTCATTTAAGGGGTTATAAGTTCTGATCTATTAAATAATTCAATCTGAATCTTAATAAACAAATTACTTATAAATCTAATTTTGACCTAATAAAAATTTGATATAAAATAGCGCTGCATACTATAATTGTCATAGCATAGACTCTTAATCATAAGGATGTCACAAGGTGGCAGGTTAAACTACACTTTAGTTTTTTTTATCATTTTATTCATTTCATCTTTCTTCTCAGAGTAACTTTCCAAGCAATTTTTGTGGTTAATAAAAAGTAAAACCTAATTGCCCACTGTAGTTTCGGTATGATTTCATCAGATTCCCTGCCAGCTGTCCCAGTTTGGACAACAGCAAAACTCCACCCGCCATTTTCCATCTGACAGGAAACACACTTGGACTGGCTCGCTCAGTCATTCCAAACCCATGGGACAATTTGTTCCTCCCAAGGATCTTGACGCCCACCTTGCACAATCCCAAGCAGTGCCCTGCTGCCCCCTGGTGCTCCCTCAGAGCAACATGCATTTGGCCTTAGGGTCAAATATGGGAAACTTTTCCCATACAATGACCAAGCCATTATCAAAATGGCTCAGGTGTTGATGACACCAGCCTGTTTTATTGACTTACGCCCCTATAATGGGGTATTTCAATCTTGGCTTTACTTGTGAAGCTGATGCTGCCACTGCGGCCATCATGCCCCTTGTCTTCCAGGATACACCTCTCCCACCAATAAGCACCTAGCTCCCAGCGGACACCATCTTGGTGGTTCAGTTTTCTGGTTTGCCTACCCACCTTCCCCCTAAGGTGCTCCACCAGGAGCTGATGGAAGGTTTGGCAGCCTATGGCTCCAACCTCATCTTGTAATTTGTGGTTCAAATGAGGCCACACGCTTTCTGGGCCTCAGGCTTAAGCCAAAATCAGCCCTGAAACAAACAAAATTGCCCCATCAATTCCCTCTCATGCTGCTATCCCATCTGCCCCTGACCATCCATTCTGGGCCCATGTCAGGGTGGACGGACGATTTGTCCATTATGTTTTGAGTTAGACCACTCAAAATTCAAGAGCCCATATCTAGCAGCTTCTGACAGCGCTGATAGATTGTCTAACAGCAACCAATCTGCCGACCACCCTGCGCTAATTCTGGAATGGGTATGATCCTATCTCCCCCTCCCCCAAATCCTGTTGCTGCAGCGGCACCTGCAGCCACCAATCAGCCTCCACCGTGCCCTAGTGCCATTAGTGAATCTTACAATCAAGCGCAGGATTGGACCCCAGTCTGATCCCATGCAACATTCAACTTATCAACTAATACTCAACCATGCGCCAATTACCCAATTCAATTTTTCCATAACCCATGGGATTTTTTAGATGAAATTGATGAATCAGGTAATATCATCAAAGAACCATCACTTCAAGTTGACCGGTTCTGCAATGCAAAATCAGGATGCAGAATTCCTCCCTCATTTATATTCCCAAAAGCTAAATGCCAAACCATTCCACAGTGACCACAAACTTGCAGTAGAAGAAGCCACCACACCAGATTTCTACCCCACCGCAAAACCACTGCTAAATTAGTGGTAGTACTCACAGGAGGAATTCTACCTCCTGTTATCCCTGAAAATCTAACTCCAAAAAGTAAGATTAATGTAAAAAACATCACAAAAATGTCACTGAAGCTATTCTGAACGTGGTAACTGTAGCACGAAATACAAAAGCTAAGCTCACCTGAACCAACATTACAATGTTCGTTAAACTACCAGAAGCCTGCATTAAAGCTGAAAAGGCTTTAGCTAAATATATTACTGCCATTTTTATAGTTGGCAATTACTTAGAAGTACCAACCATCAGTGATATTAGACCACATACTGCCAATGCCCTGACGCCCTTGCTATCTGCCTTGACATGCACCCTACTATGGGAAGAGATAGCTGCTGCCAAAGATGAGCCCCTGATCCCCCCTCCCCTTCCGCCATGGAGGGATAAGCAGTTTCTGCTGCCCACCTAGTTGGTTGTTGGTTTGGTGTGATTTATTCAAGCACTCATTTGGGTGATTTGTTTGAATCAATTAGTTACGTTATTTTAGTGTAAGTTTTTAGTTCATTAATGTCCATCTCCTTATCAGCTTACCTTAGTTAAATAAAATTATTTTATTCATTTCATATCTTTTCATTTTTCATTCATTTTATTTCATCATATTCAATTTATTTTAATTCTTGAGCATTCAGAACTATATATTATTTATTTGAACTATACTTCAATTTATTTGATTTGTATGAGGTACACCGACCAGGGGATGGACAGTACTGAACACAACACTCAAAACAACAAAACAAAACTACTAACCAGGTGGGAAGCAGAAACTGCTAACCCACCATGGCAGTGGGTGAGGAGGGGTCGGGGGGTTTGGTTTTCAGAAAGACCCATCTTGATCATGGGATGTTGGTTACAGTACCAGATCAGAGCAGAGAGCCAGGGCGTTGGGGCATCCGCATAGTGGGGGTTGAGGTCAGTGTAGTAGGAGTTTTCCTCTTCCGCATCAAGATAATGATGGGAAAGTGTTTCAACAAAAGCTGCGAGGAGAACTTCAGCTTCTTTGCGGGCTTCAGGAAGTTGGGGAAAAGGGAGATACTGTGGCGGGTGATTTTGGCTGAGGGGTTGAATGAAGCAATCATTGCGACATTAATAACAGCAATTTCAGCATCATCGAATAGTTTTGAGATGTCACTGCAGGGAGATTCAGGGAAGTCAGGGGGGAAGATAGGGTAAGCAGGCCATGCTGGAGCTGAGCCACTGACTGGGCCACCGCGGTGTGTAGTTTCAAGCAGTGAGGAGAGGCCACCGCAGCTAAGGCGAGCTGGTGATCACTTTGAAAGGGGGCTGTATTGGGCAGAGGAACGAAATGGCAAGGGGTATGGGTTTTATCAAAATCAGGAAGGAAAAATTTTTCCCGACCATAATCGCCTTGGCAGAGAGGTTAACCTGTATGCTTACTAATGAGAACATTACCTGATTCGTCAGTTAGCCAATAGATCCCATGGATTTTGGTTCACTGGAATAGTGGCGTTCGATTTGGGTGGGTGGGATTGGGCGAATGGGCAGCTGCTTGGGTGTCAATGGTGGTCCAAGCATTGCTCTGATTGGCTGGGGTAGATTTAGGTGGGAGAGTGAGGCTGGAGGTTTTGGGGGGGCTGATTTTCCATGTGGGCCCACCAAACAAGATTGGAGGGTGGGAGGGGGCAGTAAAGCGCCCCATACTAACCTCCAGAGGGGGGCTCAGAAGCTGCAGCAGCGGACTTGGCCTGAGGGCACGCTCTTTTTGCATGGTTGAGGCCAAAGCAGAGGGAGCAAATCTGCCTACCATTATTGACTCAAGCCCAACAGAAATGATCAGGCGCTGCAGCCAAACTAGCGCGGGGTGGGATTTGTTGGGCTATGGTAGGGTGGTGTGGTATGATGGTGGCTGTTGCCTGAGGAGCAGCGAGGCGCTCTGCACCAGATGGAATGGCAAAGATGAGGTTGGGCTGAGTGCCATAAGCCATGAGCCCCGCGACCAATGGTCATACAAAACCTGGGGTGGAAGGTGGGATGGGATATTTGTAAAGGATAAAACCAGCGTGGTGTCTGAAGGGAGGCGAGTATGGGTTGTGGGAATGGGGTATTTTTTATAAATTAGAGGAGTTTGTGCTGCCGCTTCAGCACCCTCCTCAGATTGGAACCCAACGTCAAAGTAGCCCTTAAAAGGGTGGAAGTCTATAAAGCCAGCTGGCGCAAAGGCCTCAGTGGCCAGGTAATAATTGCCTTATCAGCATATGGGAACAAACGCCCATAGTCCACTCTAAGGCAATAGCGAATGGCAGAGCGAGGGAGGGCGAGAGGATGGGGGCGAGAAGGGTGGACGCGCGCCAGGTGGAGCGCTAAGTCTCGTGGGGGGACAAAACAGTTGAAAGCAGTGGGCGGGCTGTTTGAGCCCATCTGAACGCGCTTGCCCACAGGGCGGAAAACGCTAGGTGGGGGTGCACTGCTGCCCCACACTGGGGTGGCAGGCGGCGGAGCCAAGGACATCAAATAATAGGTTTGGGCAGATGGCTGTGGATAAATAAAACTTTAAATTTAAAATTGCTCAAAAGTGACTTTGAGCGGTAAAAGAAATATTTGAACTATACTAACTCAACTAATCTATTATATTTTTAATCATACTAAGATAGATGAAATTAATAATTTAGACTAATCTAAGTACTCTTATTGATATAAACTAAACTAATAGGTCTACATCTCAACTGATTTATGTAGTATTCATATTTTTATGTGATCTTGTGTCTAAACTGGTAAATATGGGCGAATATAAAATTAAGCATTGTAGATTAAATGACAACCATTAGTTTAATTTATAATTGGGATAATCAAATCAACTAAAAATGATAAATTACACTTTAAAATAAAGGTCAAAATAAGAGGCAGTATACTCATACATATTTTATTATGTTTTAGTAATAAGTTGGCAATCCCCATATCATCCGATTTTGTTGCTCAGTGGCTCATACCCTGTGCAAAACCAACTTGGTGGAATCGAGCCCAAATGCTGAGAATTAACAGTGGTGCTCACTACAGGGGCCACTAAGCAAATGTAGTTGAAGAAACAAAAGACAAATACTCTACAATGATGAGTCCTCATCCATTCTGACATAACTTAATCAGATTCCAGGCGTGGTACACTGAAGAAGCCTGAGAGGCTTCTAACCCCAAACTAACATTATTCACTGTTACTAAACCAGGGGATGATGAAGTTTTGATTAATTTGCAAATTGAGAATTACCCTGAGCTGAAAACCAATCAACAAGGACGCTCCACAGATGTGACTCCTCAGCAACTGAGAAATATTATGGAATGGCTGTTGCACGGGTATCATCTATATGAGGATGAGACTGGGGAAAATGCCCTGAGTTTATATTATAACCAACGTGATCAAGAAAATCGATACATGCTGTACATGTCTTATTTAGATGCGACTACTACAGGGTTAGCTCACCACTCAGTACCCACAGAATTGAGGAACACTTAGCTACTTATGTACAACCTTCAATTCGCCAGCTACTGCCTGTGCTGGCTCGTCATAATATTGGAATTGGATATGTATTATGGTTTGCACAAGCACAGCAGCACGATACCCACCTTCTACTCAACTGCCTTGAATGTTCGCTTTCAGAAATACAAGAGGCGCTGGCACAGATGGATCATTGCATTGGGGACGTCTGCCATTGATTGGACATTCTAGTACCACAATTAAATTCATAATGACCTCAAGTAATAAAGGAACTGCTGGATCAGCATTGCCTATCAGTGGAATGGATTTGGGATGTAACAACCTTGGGGAATAATACTGAGCACTTTATGATAGAGCTCGCCAAATAGGAGGAAGCTCTTGAAGCCAAGATTGCCCAGCTCAAGGAAAAATTGACCCTGATGGAACAACAAGTGGCGACCCAAGTTGGCTCTCTATCAAACAAAGTAAACCAACTTTGTATTGAATGGAATACTCACCAAATGACAGATAACACGCTTATCTTTTGTTCAACATCTCCTGAGTATCTCCAGCTTATTCGCAGAGTTACACAACTGGAAGTTGTTAGTCAGGCTGAGCGCCAACGAACCTTCCCTCTTCCAATTAGTGAGTCAAGAGAGTATGCAGACATGCAAGGGCGCCTTGATACTCTTCAACGGGCCAATGATGAATTGGTATGGATACGATCCTACCTTGTCAACTAAGTAAATGTCACCAACCAACAAGTGGAAACCGCAAGTCAATAGCAAACCTTCTTGCAGCATATAATTTGAAGAAGTTCTTTTGTGAGTACAAGCTATGGAACAGCAACTGAACAAAGAAAGGGGAGTCCGCCAGGAATTGCAACAACAGTATGGAACGCTGCAACAGGACTTTCAGGATGGGTGGTGTAAATGTTATTTTGTTAAAGTGGAGCAGTTGATTAACAAACAGTTCATGGAGCATACTGGAGCCGGGGGGAATGGGGAAGTTAGTGGCGACTTGAGGGAATAATGTTATGGATCAGCAAATGAATTTCCATTGAGCGGTACAGTGGACCCCCATACAATACCAATTCTCCTGATTTCTTTTTGACGAGTTCAAGTTCATTACCGGCTGTATGATAATGCATCAAGTAATGGTTCCCATAGTCTCTCTGACAACAATTCGCCTGCTTCTTGCAGCAGGAACCTAGAACAAAGCAAATTTGTTCGCATTGAAAAATTACCTCCTTTCAGATGTGACGGGAACCTACACGGTTATTTTGAACAGTTTGAATTAGCTGTGGAAGGAGCTACTGATTAATGAAAAGTGAAATTATTGCTGTCCACTTTGGATGTGGAAAGCGCTGATCAAGTGACCTGCTATCTTCCCAACAGCTCAGTATCTTATGCATAAGTAAAAGCGATTGTTATTTGGCTGTTTGGGGGCGCTACCAAGATGTCTCAACATAAAGCCAACTTTATGAATATACAGTTTTACCAAGATGAGACTCTGTCAGAATTTGCTGAGCGAATTTGGTGGAAGCACGCGTTCTACTCGGAGCTAGTATTTTAACCACTGAAGATGTAGGTATAGTGATGACGGCAGCTGTCAAACCATATCAGGAACTATATAACGCTATGTCCCATGTGTTGGATGGAGATACCAGACTTATTTGAATTGTGAACGCCTTATGTCGGCTCTCCACCACGAACAGCACCCCCAACGTAGCCTGAAAAATCGCTGTTGCCCCCGCTACAACCCTTGTGGAATATAGGCCGCAGCAACTGGTTATCAGCCGCTGGAACGTATTTGTCCCTCACATGAGTCAATAGATCCTTTCTGTCCCAGGTACGCTTCACCAGTTCATCCGCTACCTTGGAACCTTACCATAAATACTTGAGATGGTTCTTCCACCCCAAACTATATATGCACCCCTTTTATAAACACTTGCTTCTAGTGAAGACAAAGAGGGCATTATGCAGCCAATTGCCCTAGCCAACCACATGTGTATGCAATACCAATTAAGATAATCAAGCAGGGAAAAGCTCAAGCAGAGTAGAGATGGGACGCTCTATCTCTGCTTAGTCCAAATCACTTGTCCCCAACAATCCCCAAACGTCTTTTTGAGTAGCAATTGAACCTCAATCGGATGATTTAGTTATACCATCAGCTTTCGTTGGATACCCTTGATTCTGCTTTCATGAGTAAAGGCTCACCTCATTGGGCTGAGCTTCGCCAAGACGTGCAGAATCCATATGCGTGGCAGATCCTGGAACAGACTGGCATTAGCAACTTGGATCCTTCACCAAACGTCGCTCCTTTAGTAAGGGTTAATGTAGACATTCCAGTGGAAAAAATCGCTAGTGAGTATCCTCAAGTTGGCAAGGGCATTTCTTCCTTTTTGAGTAGCACAAAGCCCTTGAACATACAAATAATAAAAACCAATGATTCTTCTTACTTATAATGTACTTATTGTGACATATTCATTCAAAGCACAAAATTCCGCGCTATCATAGACATGGGAGCACCTGTGAACATAGTCTCCACTAGTTTGGTGGCTAAATTTATGTTGAAACTGAATGTGGACCATCAAATTAGTATATGGGACCGCGGGAACACACAGCACTATGTCAGAAGGAGCCTATAGCGCGTTGCCTTTATGATTCTACTCAGTCCAGGTGTCCGCTCTGGTGGTGGTTTTGCCAAATAACCACTAAGATAGATTAATTGGTGCATCTTTTATGAGGTAATTTGGCGTTGTGATATGGCAGAAAAAAACCCTTACCATGTTCAGCCAACAAATCCCAGTATATTTTTCCTCTGGTTGAATCCCAATGGATCCAGTACACTCCAGAAAGGTTAATCTAGCTTACAGCAATGGAGTAATTCCTATTTGTTATCAGCAACTGAGTTGGTGTACTAGGATCCTCCCCAACCAGATATATGAGTACAAAGGAATCCTGCTTTGAGCAACGCGCGCTTTAGACCTACCATCTGGACACCAGAGCATAGTGGGTACTGGGCTGGAAATTGATATCCCTAAGGGGCTGTATGGAGAAATTATGGCGCCTCACCAGCGCTCGCGGCTTGAACCACATGTGGCTCCAGGTTTTACTGCTGCCTGGGAATGGGGAGGTGAAGGTAGCTGCTAGCAAATCTACAGAAGAAGGCAATAACGATCTGGTGGCATCAATTGGTGGCTTACCTACACTTTGTCCCTATAGAAGAAGTTCGTCTTATTCATGATTTCAGATCATGGGAGGATCTCAAATTTATGGCTCACTCCTCATTTGGCATACTGACCTCTGGTTCCACTGGAAGCGCTCACAGGATTATCTGAGGAACAACAAGACAAGGCTAAGGCATTATTTGAAAAGTATTGGGATATTTTTGCAAATGACAATTATGACCTGGGGTGCGCTCAAGGGGTGGTACATCAAATAGAAACAGGGGATCACCTTCCATTTGTTCATGACCTATTAAACGTTCAAAAGCAGTGGAAGAGGTTGTCTCTGACAAAGTGGATAAAATGATCGAGCAAGGAATGTTAGAGCTGCAAACAGTCCTTGGGCATCACATGTGCTCATTGTAAGGAAGAAGGATGGCACAAATCGAGTAAATATTGATTATAGAAAACTTAATAACATAATGAAGAAGGGTTCCTACTCTCTTCCGCATATTGATGATGCATTAGACCAATTGGGCAGGGCGAACTATTTTTCACCATGGATCTGATCTCAGGATACTGGCAGATCGAATTTCCATTAGTGGAATGGGAGAAATGAGTGATCATCACCTCAAGAGGTTTGTTCCAGCTGACTCGCATGCCACAAGGGTTGTGTAATGCCCCAGATACATCTCAGCGGGCCATGGATACAATTTAAGGCGATTAAAAGCTATCCTGCATTCTCATTTACCTTGATGACATCAATGTGTTTTTGAGGACATTAACAGAGCACCTGGCCCACTTGGAGCAAGTGTCTCAGTGCATCGCTTCCACTAATATCAAAATTAAGCCATGAAAGTCATTTCTTTAAAGAGCAATTGGAATACCTCAGGTTTGTCATGGATTCAAATGGGCTTAAACTGCAACTGGATAAAGTGGATGTGATAGGCAAGATGACTTGGCCATGGAATAAATGGGACATTCAGGTGTTTCTGGGGATGGTTGGGTAATACCAACAGTTCATTCCCAATTTCAGCTGTATTGGGGCTCCACTTTTCAAGTTATTAAAGAAAAACGCTTCTTTTAATTGGATGGAATGATGCTACAACGCTTTCAATGTAATGCGTACTGCATTAGCAAGTGTACCCATTTTGCAATTACAAACTTTGACAAACAGTTCATAGTACAAATGGACGCGTCCCTCACTGCTATTGGGGCAGTATTATCCCAGAAGGACGATGATGGTGTGGAACATTCTGTCGCATTATGTAGTTGAACTTTGAACTGTCACAAACAAAGCTACACCGTAACCAAGCGGGAGTGTCTAGCGGTGATCTATGCTTACAAACAGTTTTGGGTATATCTTCATGGGGTGAGATTCCAAGTAGTGACGGATCAAACTTCCTTGTGCTGGCTACAGAATCTTTGTGAACCAGAAGGAAGGCTCGCACATTAAGCTCTGAAGCTACAAGCATATGATTTCAAGATTTTACATCAACTGGGAGCAAAACATTAAAATGTGGATTGTCTTTCTCAGTTGCCCACAATTGCTATCATGGCGGATCTAGCTGATATAATTTATGAAAAGATGGTGGCGAACAAATATCAGAATGAGCTGCCACAAATGATCAAGGTGTTAGATGGACTCTAGGAGAATACCTTTATATGAGGGGAAGAATTATACAAGCGGATTGGAGACTTGACGCTGAATTTTCCTAAGCCTTCAGCTAGACCCTCAATAAGTATGGATGCTCATTGAGATGTAGGCTATGGAGGATTTTGGAAAGCGCTAGAGTTTTTGCGACCTCAATACTTCTGGGAAAGCATGCATTATGACATATTGGAAATGGTTAGCTGTTGCCATCAGTGTCAAGTGGAAAAACCTTACTGCAAGAAAACCACCTACCAACTAGTAAAACCCCAGTTTGCATGGCACACCGTTTCCATTGATGTAGTGGGACCTCTGCCAACTAGTGCCAATTGATCCAAGTATATAAACGTCTATATTAATTTTTACCCAATGGGTGGAGGCCAGGGCTAAAAGCGACTTAGGTGCGGTCACCACTGCCAAGTTTATTATGGAGTGTGTTATACAGCGGCACAACTGCCCGCAGTTCATTCTGATGGACAACGGAACCAACTTCACTTCACATATCCTGCCAAAGTTAAATGAGTTGATGGCGATTCACGGGGTTTTGACCATCCCAAATCGTCCAGAATCAAATGGGATGGTGGAGTGAGTCAATTGAACCCTAGTGAACATACTCCACAAATTGATAATGGATCAGCCCTCAGAATGGAGTGCCCTTCTACCTACTGCTGTGTTCACTTATAATATTAGTTATCATTCTGCCACAGGTAAGAGTCCATTTCAACTGCTGTATGGTTGATATCTGGCTCTGCCTGCCTTGCTATATTCGTGTATAGAGGACACTGGTGGGGTGAATCCTCAGCAATATCTGAATCAACTCATGGATACATTAATCAAGTTGCAAATGGAAGCCTACTCCATCAGTTTGGCTAAGAAAATTCATGACCAGGTGGCTGACCAGAAGCATCGGAGTAGACTTCTGTTGTTTGCTGTGGGGAACTATGTTTTATTTCATGATTAGCATGGATTCGGACAAAAAAATAAGCTCTACAACATTTGAGTCAGCCCATTTGATATTATCAAGAAGACTGGCATGGAAATATACACAATTAAGGAACCCTCTGGGGTTCAGATTATCAACTGAGTCCACGCGAAGTTCCTTCAAGCATATAAACAGCAAAAGCCTATCCTCCAG
Source organism: Massospora cicadina (assembly GCA_022478985.1). Taxonomy (NCBI): domain Eukaryota; kingdom Fungi; phylum Entomophthoromycota; class Entomophthoromycetes; order Entomophthorales; family Entomophthoraceae; genus Massospora; species Massospora cicadina. The sequence continues at coordinate 30,361 of JAKSZP010013666.1, forward strand.
TCAAAGGGGGTAATGTCAGGAAGTTGATATGACTGTACAATATGTTACCCATATTGGTGGATTGGAGGGGATTGAGACAAGTCTCAAGATTTACAAAAAAGGGATAAACATATTATAATTGAGCAATTTGAGGCATTTGGAAAATCTAGAGGATTTATGCCAAGATTCAATGCAAATGAGAGATAAATCGAAAAGGGAAGAAGAATAGAAAATTACCAAGCTGAGGATGCATCCAGCTGGGAACCAAGGTATAAAGAGTCTCATGGAAGAGTAAAGGGGATAGTCTTTTTATGAGGAAAGAGGAAGCGCAGATAAGTCTGCGATTTATATTAAAATAAAGTTTTGAAATAAGGGGCGATAGCTCCATACATATTTTATTAACTTTTAGTAATAAGTCGGAGATCCTAATATCATCTGATTTGGTTGCTCAGTGGCTCATACCCTGTGCAAAACCAACTCAGCGGAATCAGTCTAAACGCTGAGAATTAACAATGGTGGCTCCCTAATTCAAGTCAACCAAAAACCTTGATACTTTTTGGCCAAAATTGACAAGTACAGGAATAAAATATGAGAACTGTAATATACAAATTGAGCAGTTTGTGTATATTGACAATAGCGAGGAACTACCCCTTCACTTATATGACCCCAGAAAAATGCTAAAAATTTCCTCTTTGACCACCAGCTGGCTGCCAAAGCAATGACCAAAACAGATTGTTACACTTTCCGCAAAGCTGCTGTCAAATTAGTGGCGATGTTCACAGGAGGAATCCCTCCTCCCAATATTCCCCCAAAGCCAAATAAGGTACAAAAAGACATGCTGATCAAATCCCACAAAGAAGCCAATAACGCCATTCAGCACATGGCAGAGGTAGCGCGAAAACCCAAACCAAAGATTACCTGCACCAATATTGCCACATTCAAAAAATTACCTGACGTATGCATTAAAGCTGAACTAACTTTAACAAATTACATTAGAACCTTTTCTATATAGCAGATGTCTTAATACCCCACCAATTTTTTGAAATATAACTCCACATCCCACTGACGCCCTGACGCCCCTGCTCTTTGCCATAGCCCATATCATGCTTTGGGATGGAGATGCTATTGAGGATAAGCCCCCTGACCTCCATCCCCTTCTGCCATGGAGGAATAAGTGTTTTCCACTGTCCCACCTGGTTGGTTGAGTTTGCGTTGTGTGTGTGTCATCCGCTCATTTTGGGCAGTCAATTAATTTAATTTGGTGAGGAATTTTTTTAGGTTTTAAGTTTTGATAATGTCCATCTCATGGTGAGCTTGCCTCGGATAAATAAACCATGGCAAAGGGGGAGGGGATCAGGAGAAACAAAGGTTCCTAGTATTGTACATTTATGGCTCTGACAAAGGCGGAAACAAAAAGGTTTATGAATGTATACACATTGAGGCTTGAATTGTGCAAAGAGTGGGTTGATTTTATTAAGCTGGGTCATTCTGAGGGCTTCAAAACAGCTAGCAATGTGGTGTTTGGATCAAATGTGGGCATCAGGTAAAAGGAAAAAAATGCAATATTTTCAGGGGTAGTGATTGCTGTAGTGATAATGCTATGTTGATGACTTGCGCAAGAACATGGGATGCATTTCTGTTAAGATTGGTGATTTCATTTCAGTGAGTGTAGAAATTTTATTAAGGAATGATTTGACAAAGATATGCCAGATGCCAGAAAAGCAACCGATTTAAAGGTTACAACGCATGGTGAAATAACTTTAGGTGAGGAAACTGCAGCCATGGTTAGTTAATGATTATTAAGGAATGGTTCATAATTAGTCCTTGAAAAAATTTCGTAGGTTGAGTTTGAGCGTTAAAATTAGAATTAAAAATTGACTTAAGATTTATAGTGTTGGCAGAAGATTGTATAATATTGTATAATTCTGTAAGCTCATCCAATAATGCCCATGGATTTTGATTGCACAATGGGGCATCAGTGGAACATTGGTATTGAGATAGTGAATGGGTTGAAGCTTGAGCATAGACATGGGTTCCCGCTTTACCCTTATTGGTAATTTACAATTCAGGAAAAAGAGTGGGGTTTTTTAGTTTAGGTGGTAAAAAATCTCATAGGTGGGCTCAATAAGCAAGCAGGATGGGAAGAGGAAGGCAATAAAAAACCAGTGAAATGCTGGTGCAGCAGCAAGTCTAAGGAGGATGTTAATATCAGAGGCGCAATGAAAAGGCTTATTTTAGCATTCTATATAAAAATTGTAAGTCCTGGGGAGCACACCTTGCGCCTCAACTTGTATAGGCATCCCTTAAGAACTAAGAAAGGAGAAAAACAAGGCTGCTCGACCCCTCATCATCCAGGGTAACCTAGCCATGTGGTAGATGAGAGTTGGATGATGGCCAACCCAACGAAGGTTTTCCATTACCCTCTCTTCTCGCCACCAAATAGTACATGTAGAAGATCTAGGGGGCGTGCTGGAGGAGGACATGGCCAGAAGTCATTGCCAACGGGAAGGTCGCAGCTTCACACCCTGCCAGAAGGCATAATCTAAAATTTCAAGTTCTGTTATAAGAGTAAGTTAATATAATGAAAAATCGTTCAATTTTATTGTAGACTCAAAGTTGCCCAACTAACTTCCCTCTTTGCTGACAGCGAAGGAGAGTGTCAGATTCTGGTGTTAAAAGAAATAAACCCTTTGACAACCAACAAATCAGGCTGATTATCCTTTCAAACTTGGGTCAATTACTCTAATTCTCAACTATGGCCAATTACTTCTATTATGATTTGGGCCAAATAGCTCAACATTAACTAATACTTATTATCCTTTTGACAGCTTGGGATAAATTCCTTGCATAATTCAGACTTTACTATACATGCAACGAACTCATAATTTGGTCTCAATTAATTGGGTATAATATTGACCATATTCCATTAAGGAAATTGTTTTAGGATTAATCCCTGAAAATATGTTTATAATCTTATGGTCAACACAACTAGAAGCTTGCCATCATTTGTTGCAATAAATTTCCTGCCCATGGCAAATTTCGTATGATGATCAAAGCAATTGGCACAATAGCACTTGCACATGGACAACCCAAATAACCACTTAGTGCTATCAAGAGGAGCCTACCAATGTCCTGATTAGGGGTACGTCACTACTTGAAACAAGGCTAAATTTACAGATATTTTATTTTGTCAGCTGTATGGCGAAACTCAAATTGATCTGGCTTTAGGACAATATTTCACGTTTGTGTTACAATTTTTTGTTCATGAAATTTTCCCATATATGAGTGTATTTTGCCACCAATAGTCCTAGAAATAAGTCATGGTCTTATCAGTTCAAGGACTGAACTGAGGTAGAAAATAATTATCTTCAGAAATTGTGTGCTCAATATGTGGACAGGAGATTCCCTAGAGGTATAAATACTGGTGTCTGACCTAATGAGAAAATCATCAGATATATCTCCTAATAAAAGATATATTTCTTACTTCTCATTATCTGGTTTATATCTGAAGTTTTTTCTTAAAGAGTGTTGACAAGCTTTTAAGTCGGAAATCTCAGCTTATACTTGTGCCTGCCTTGGTAGAAGTTCCCAAATTATAGAGAAAATTAAGCCCAGGATTGACCAGAAAAGTCGGATCTATTTAAATAAGCCTAGTGAGATTCTGAATGGGTAAATTCCGTAAGACATGGGCTAAAATTGAGCATCTTTTGGCCAAACTTCCTCCTGATTTGATGTAAAGGTTTTTTTAAATATTAAGCGAGTAATCCTCAGAATTTATCATTTTTTGCTCACTCAAAATTTGTGGAACCATCTGAGATTGACCCACACAACCAGTTTTTGGAATATTCTGTTAGAAGAGAAAGTGTCAGTGATATGGAAAATAGTTACAAGGAGATCTCTGAATATTGTAATACCAGCCACCAAGGCTCTGATGCAGGTATCTACTACTCCCTGGATCTTATCACAGTGGGGGATCTCATTAAAGTGCACCAAGCCCAATTGACCTTACATCTGAAAGCGTAAAAGCCATTCTTGAAACTTCATTTCAAGTATTTAGGATTTGTACTTCCAAACTGATCCCTCCTTCGTCCTGTTCTATTACTAAAAAAATCAGGCACTCAAGGTGGAGATATACATGATATACCATGATGCAATCATGGCAGCTCTCTTCAGACGTCTTAAAGACATTCAGACAACTAATATATTCCTGGTTAACTTTTTTCAACCCTCAATCAAGCATACCCAGTGAATCCCTGCTAGAAAAACTGGAACTCACGGAAATCTACCATTTATATGGGGAAGAAAAACTTTCCCAAAATGATCTACTGGACAAAACTGAATTCCAGTTTTACTGAAGTCTGAAAAAGCAGTTGTGGACAATACAGGACTTGCCAATGTTGCTCATCAGTGATTAGACACCCTTGAGGAGCTACTAAACGAAGGATTCTCAGAGATAGCCGCAGAAGATCTTGCTCACTGTGGGCTACACACAAATGGGTACAACACATTAATACCCGCTGTCAGAAAGTTAAACTCATTCTGATTCCTAATCATGTCAAACAGAATTGACTCACAAACAGGCTACTATGGGATGAAGAGAACACCTAGACTTAAATTAAATCATGTTAACTTTTCGAGTTATGTTCTGAAAGAGTTGGGTATCATGAAAAAACATTAAAACCCTTGTGACATTACCAACAGGCATAAATGAGGATGAGGAGGATGCTCATAATAAAGAGGGTTAAAAAGATTTGGACTGTTGTGTCAAGATTGCAGGCCAGAAATACCGAAATTATTAAGAGAATTGGGAACTCAGAATGCAATTACAGCTGCAAATTTCCGAGTAAACAGTATGACTGAAGATATTAAAAGCATAATGTCCAATCAAGCTTTATTCAAGAAGGAAAACGACAACCTAAAAAGAAAAACCCTCAAAAAGCAAAGTTGCCTGTGCTCACCCAGCCTTAGCAATAGAGAAATTGAAAAAAGCTCTGTCCATTCAGCTAAAAAGCGACTTGGAAAATCAATTATGAGCCAAATTAAAGAACTGGAATACAGCAGTTTGGAGCAATATAATGAAATTGAATCATCAGAAATTGACACTGATGCAAAAACTGATATTTTAAACATCCATCTTATGACTAAATTTTTGGCATCAATCCCAACTCCAGATACTCCCTAATGGGAAAGAAGGCTGATTTTAACTGAAGATATGCCAAGGCGTTCAAGTATTTTAAGTAAAGTGACACCTATGCCTGAGAAAGAGCGAGATGACTTTAAACCATTGAACTCACCAAAGTTTGATAGGGATGAGTACTTCCACTCTTTTCTCAAGCTATTTCAAATAAGCAATTCGGGTTGCATTAGACCATGCAAAAGGATCAGCACAAATCAACTCACTCAATTCCCATAGCTGCAACCTTGATATGCCCTATTTGGGCGACTATTGGTCTTATATGGATGCCAAAGCTGCGGTGACAAAACAATTTGGAGGGCCTGGACTTTAGCAGCCTGAAAACCGAGCATTTTTTATCAAAATCAAGCATAATACTATTAAGCACTTTTCTGTCAGATTTTTCCATAAAGCACAAGTCTTACTCAGGTGCCATGCAATATGTGTATTTGCAGCTAAGATTACAATGGAGCACGCAGTCAAGCTTTACTGTGACTTGCACCATGCCATGATACCTGCATTCACTAGGGAAATTAAAAACTCAAGAGCCTACTAATTACTTGATAACCTTTAATGCAGTTACATACTCCTAATCAGCACAAAGACTAGCAAAATTTGATTTTTTGGCGAAAAAGCAACCTATGATGACCAAAAGAAAACATCCTAAACCACAGAACAAAATTTCGAGCAAAAACAACAGCCAGTGCTGATTACATTGCACAACTGTGGTCAAAAGGGTATATTTCCATCTAATGCTACAGATGGTCTTACAAAAAGACCAGTGTCAACGTTGCTCTAGAAATAAACAGTGACAGAGAAGCGGGAAAAGAGCAGGTGGAGTAGAGGTGGAATGCTCTAACTCCACCTATTTTCATCAAACCATTCCACCTGACTATGGAGAGCTCTTTAGGGCCAAAGATGTTGTCAAAGATAACCTCCACCTTATTGTGACTAATGATATCCTTATGGCTATTACTCGTGCCAAAAAAAAGCAATTAACCCTTGAGAATTACAAAAGAAGCCCAAACAGAGGTGTCAAATTACGCAAAACAGATTATTGATCAGGATTTGGACCTCCAACCTGAATTTTCAACTGCCCTACCTTTGCTTAACGACGTACAAGTATCCATTCCTATTAATATCTTAGCGGATAACTTCCCAAATACTTGCTCAAGCCTTAAATCACATCTGAAATTGGGCAGCTTTAAATTACTCACACGATAAATACCTCTGAAAACTAATCTGATTATAATTATTTGAACACAGCAGTAAACAAGGTGCGAGTTTGGGCCATTGTTAATAGCAGCGCCTCTATCAAATAGTCAGCACAAAATTGGTTAAAAAGTTAAAAATTGTGCCCAATGTTGCCCATTGGCAGGAATATGGCACAGCGGAGCGCATAAAACTAAAATTGAAAGGTGTATACAGTACCCCTTACCTCTCAGTTTCAGATCTATTGTAGTGATCCACCTGCCATAGTGTTGCCAAATACAAACTACGATATATCAATCAGGACTAATTTCGAGGAGATATAGAGTTATTACTAACCACATTGACAATACTCTCACCATTCTCATCCAGGCAATCCCATTTTACTATAATAAGGATGGAGCAATTGAGAAAAAGAAGCCCAGCTTATTTATAAATCTGGCCTACAAAGATGGTGTAATCCCAATTAAGTACATTAAAGCGCAATTAAAGATAAAAACGCAACGCCCAGATTAATGAGTCTAAGGGCATCCCTCTTTGGTCAAATCAGCACATTACTAATACATCCAAAGATCAGCTTTGTCCCAGCTGGAATGATAATTAATATCCTAAAAGTGCTTTATGTTGACTATATCAACCATGGTCCAAATCACAATTTGAGATGAACATTGCCCCTGGTCCTATCATCCCTGGCCAAGAAGAAATTCACATCTCGTTTGCAAACCTGAAAAATTAGCCCATCACTATCAAGAGACATCAAACAATTGCTTCTCTGCATCTATTCCCTACCACCAAATTAACTCTTCCACGATTTAGGATCTTTTGTCAAATTAGGGCTTCCCAATAAGGACCCAATCTGAATTAATAATGTTGTCTCTATGGAAAATTTAATCTACCTGACCAACTCTGATAAAGGCCAAGCTCAGGAGTCTTTTTCTAAATATTAGGAAATATTTGCATGAGATGTTTTCGAATTGAAATGTGCTAGAGTATTGTCCACAATATTGATACTGGAGATCAAAAACTGTTTCAATTATGACAGATTATCTGCTCAAAATCATCAGAAAGAGCTGTATCCAAGGATATTAAGGAACTCCTCGACTTCAGCATGTTAGTGCCTTCAAAAAGTCCCTGGGTAGCATAATTTTAATTTCGAAGAAAAAGGATGGAAGCAACCAAGTAAACATTGATTACTAGAAGTTAGACAACATCACAAAGAAGGACTCATGCCTTCTGCCATGAAATTGATGATGCCTTGGACAGTATTGGAGGAGCAAAGTTCTTCTTGGCGATGGATCTTATCATTGGGAATTGGTAAATAGATAGTCCTAAAGAGGAGCGTGAGAAATGTGTACTCATAACCCAAGAGGGTCTATTTCAGCCAATGAGAATGCTGCAAGGGCTCTGCAATGCCTTGGATACCTTTCAAAGAGCCATGGACAAAATCCTGGGAGATTTTTAGTGGCCATGTGTATTAGTTTAATTAATATCAACGTTTTCAGCCGCACTTTTGACGACCACCTGGAACACTTAGAGGAGGTTTTCAGAAGGCTAGCAGCTGCAAGCTTAAAAATCAACCCCAAAAATTATCAGTTTTTTAGAAATAAGATGTAATACCTTGGCTTTGTATTGATAAAGTAGGTCTTTGGCCCCAACCCTCTAAGTTAGATACTATCTCCATAATAAAATGGCCTAAATACAAGCATAATATCAAAGTATTCCTTGGCATGGGGGTTATATTGCCAACTTAGTGCAAACTTTGTCCAACTTGTAGAGCTACTTTTCTCTCTACTCAAGGTAAGGTCCCATTTGAATGGACTCCGGCTTACCAAAGTATATTAAATCAACTTTAATAAGCACTATTGGTCACTCCTGTCCTTCAATATCTAACTTTGATCACTAATTTTTTATCCAGACTGATACATCCCTAATGGAGTTGGGGCAATAATATCTCAAATCGAGAAGATGGCGAAGAACATCCAGTTACCTTCACTGGTTGGATACTAAACTTTAATGAAATAAATTACACGGTGACAGAACAAGAACGCTTAGCCGTCATATATGCTTGCAAGCAATTTTGGGTCTACCTGCATGGCACTCACTTCAAAGTTGTTACCAATCAAGAATTCCTAAGATGGCTGAACAACATAAGAGATCCTGAGGCTGATTATCCCAGTGGGCGCTGAAGCTTAAAGCTTATGACTAAACAATTGAGAATCACGCTAGAGTAAAACATCAAAATGCTGACGGCCTTTACCAACTGCTCACTATTGCAACACATAGTCTGGTCGACAAATGAGTTTATAAGAGGATGATAAGTGTAGAGTACCAATATGAGCCTGTATTCTTCCAAAAAATAATCATCATATTTTCAAAAAGATATAAATATCAAAAACAGGACACTTTACAATATCATCAAGGGCAAATAATATATTTTTAAAGACCATTGGCTCAAACAGACATCATTTTGGCTTCCCATAAGGCCATAGGGCATGGTGGATTCAAAAAGATGAAGGATCATATGAAGCAATTCTACTATTTGGAGTCAATGCATTTTGACATCCAACAAAATGCCAGAATGCTGTGCGGGGTGTCAAGGGGAGAAATTGTTCTCAAAAAGCACATCTTATCAGCTTTTTCAGCCCAGGTTTGCCTGGCACACTGTATTTATCAACGTTGTCAGACCTCTTCCAACAAGAAAATTGAAGTCCTTTTACATTAACATAGCTTTTACCACTTAACTAAATAGGTCGAATCCAAGGCTATTCAGGAAGCGGAATGGCAACTATAGTCAAGTTCATCCTTGAAAACATCCTCTGCAAGCATGGATGTCCCCAGAATATTCTTACTACTAATGGAACAAATTTCACCGCACATGCCCTCGCTAAGATCAACTAATTTATGATAGTACAAGGCATGCTTCCTGCTCCCTATTATCCCAAAACTAATGGCACGGTTGAGCATGAAAATGGGACGTTTATGAATATTTTATAAAATTAACCTCAGCTAAACCATCTGAATGGAGTACCTACTTGAGTTCGGCAGTATTTGCCTACAGTATCTCCTACCATTCAGCTACCAGGGTGTCCCTTTTCTGTAGCATATGTAAGACATCCAGCCCTACCATTGCTATTATATTTGGTCATAAAAGTTCCTAGTAAAAAGTCATACTCAATATGGTGAGAAGCTTGTGGATACCCTAATCAAACAGCAAGCTCAAGCCTTCACCATTAGTTTTACCATGAAAAAAGGCCCAACGTGAAAAGGATTTTGAAAATAGCTACAAATTGGCCAAATTTGAAGTAGTCAATAGATTTTTATCTGCAACTGCCAGACAATTACGAGTACAATTATTTAGAATTGTGTTTTGGGTTTGAAATCAGGAGAAAAATGAGGATAAATTAACCAAAAGACCCTGGCAATTCTAAGTGGAATCCTTTGAATTGGGGCAACAAATTTAGTAATAATACTTGACTAATACCATGAAATCAGGTAATTAAATTGTGCCAACTATGTGGCAATTTCAGGTGATCCCATTGGCTGCTCCTTCAGGGGCCACCACTAACTTAGTACAACCTACCCGTGGAGGCTGGCCCCTTTTATAGGATTGGAAATGGTCCTGCAAGGTAAAAATATGTTTATGCCCAATGATTGGGTAAAATTTATTAAATCATTACCTCATGGTCATATCCTACCAACAATCAATTTTCTTTGGTTGTTTCATCAAAATGAGGTGTGTTTTAAATTCAGATAAGTCAATTCACAATTTTTCCTAATTTAGACTTTATTAAGCAATCTGAACTTTAAGCTTCGCCAATTTAAATGTTAATTATCAACTTATTAAGAGGGTTATCTTTTCTTATCCCTGCGGTACTAATACAAACCCATAAAACCTAAACTTTTAGTAATTGTTTTTAAGTACTCTTATTAAAATTAGTGGCAAAACCCCCCAATAAGTATTTCAGCAGTAGAGACTATTTTTCACCTGCCAAGTTGTTGAACTCTGGGCAAATTAGCACCAGAGAGCATAAACCGAGCCCAGAGTCCAACAAGTGGTGCTCACTACAGGGGGTAGTACACCACAAAAATAATCGAAAGTGAAGGGTGTTGAGATGAATAACCCTTGCAACCTCCCCGCTTCTTCTAAAACTCATATAGTTGCCTTTGAAAACAGCTATCAAGTGCTTAATCAAGACTTAAAGTCTCAAACAGCGCCAATTTAAGTGTCCCTTGAAGGACAAGTTTACCCTGGCGAGGGTATTATTGCTTCATTCTTTTATGTTTATGAAGCAACCATGGAAGGAGCGACTGACCACCAGAAGGTCAAGAACATCATTCTCGTTTTGTCACTTAGCACAAGAAAAGTTAGTCCTTTGTATGGATACTCTACACACCTGGGGTCAAGGTTAAATAAGCTCTTATAGCGGAATTTGGCTTTAAACAGAATTTAAACAGAAAACAGGCTTATGTTCTTTGGTATTTATGAAAGTGAACGAATCACTGCCTTTGCTGAGCGATTCTACCTTGCTGCTCAGAGGTTGTCAGCATCTAACATGCTAAACCTGGATAATGCCAACATGGCCGTGTTAACTGGGTTAGCTTCCTAATCTTCTTTAGCTTGGCATATCATCTTTATAAAGCAAACTCTAAAAACGCCCGTGACATAGTAGAGGCCTTGTTAGACGTTGCTGATTTTCATACCTATTTGACAAAAAAATAAAGCTTTGAATAACCCCCAGGTTTGGACCATTGAGTAGTGCTCAACTGAATCCCCAACAAGGGGCTATGTTGACCCCTATGCTGGTTACTACTTTGAGCCCAGCACTTGTGGTGCAGCTCAAGCCTGATCTTCCTTCGCCCAGCCAGCCTGAGGTTCTCATGCTAGTAAGTCAGCATGTATCATCAATAATGGTCTAGCGCTCCCTGCCCCCATCTTGCCACCAAGCTCAGCTTGTGCCATCTAGCAAACCTCTCCAAGGGGTCCTAAATCCTGCTCCTAAGACTAAACCCTTTTTTCAGGTGAAATTAACCCCACCAACCATGGGTTTAAGGACCAGATTGCTAAAGCTAAACCACCTGTTTACTAAAATGCTCACAACCTCTAATCAACCCAAAGCTGGCGTAGTTAAAGCATCCCCCTCCACGATGCTATCATTCCAGACAACTCTAATCTAAAACCTTTAGCCATGAGGAAGCCCAAACATATCACTCTGGTGACAGTCACTCCCAACATATGGTCTCAAGGACAAGGCTGCTCAAGCTAAGTTGCCTGCTCCTATAATGATCATTGCTGCGATGACCCCCAGCTACTAAACTTCTAGCCTTCGCCTCAGAAAGCTCTTCTAGCATTCACCCAATTTATGTGGAAAACCCTTCAGATGATGAGTCTGAAGAAAATATGAGAACGTTGGATATTATGCTCTAGGAGACCCTGTTGAAGTTTGTATATCAGGTCGACTGAACCTTGAAGGAGTAGATAAAACCTTGATCCCTCAAAAACTTACCTTAATCAAGTGCTGGGGTACCCTGAGGTTATTGATACCACTAGCGATGCTGAGCAGATTATTGCTTCGCTAATATGACCAATTCATCATGTTCACTCCCTACATTCCATTAAAGATAGCTACTTGAGACAGCTAAAAAGCGTGCTTCTACTTTCCATCTTAAGGAAGAATTAGCTCACCCCTAACTTTGGCGGGACCATAACTAGGTAAAGGTTGTTATTCAAAAATTCCAAGCTTGGGCTATCTTGGACACTGGTTTTCTGTGAACGTTCTCTCTTCCAAGCTGATCAAGAAGATTAAGCTGGTTCCTGATCTTGAGTGTATGCAGGAGTTTGGAACATCAGGTCCCAACAACACTTATGCTATTAGAGCATACTCCTCCTTGCCTATTCAGATTGAAAAGCTTATCTTTTCAGCTCCCGCCGCAGCCTAGGACAATAAGGCTTATGACATGCTTATGGCATGCAGTTTTTGATTGGGTATGACGTTATAATCAACATGAAACAATGTTAACTCTTCCTACTCGACTATGAAGTCCCTCTACTCTTCACCGATGAAGAACTCCCACAAAAAAGAATATTCCTGCTTAGTTGAAAACCCTTCCTCTGCTTTACATTTATTCTACACGACCTCTGGATGCAACACAAAAGTTGCACGATTCAGTAAAAGCTTCAGAGGGCATTCCCTTTTATGCTTCAGAAAAAAAGTAATCAAGGCTGGTGAACAATGTTTGGTCGCTACCAACATTACTCTAAAGATCCCCCAAGCCTGTCTGCTGCACATAACAAGCATTGATGGATTAAGCTCTTTAGAACCCTGGTTGTTGCTGGGTATACTAAGCCTCGGCTATCAACAACCTATTAATCCTATTAGGGAAACCTTACTAATAAAACCATCATTGTCAAAAAACATCAAGATATAGGGAAAGGCATGCTATTTTCCCTTGATGAGATTAACAGTGTTCAATCTATTGGGTCAATATTGGATATGGGTTTACCCACTGACCAAGAGGTTTGTACTCTTCCTATAGTACACATCTAAGATGACCTAATTTTAGATGAGCTAAAAAAAGTTCATTCTCTACTGGATACATATAGTGAAAATTTCTCCTAGACTGACACGGACTATGATCATATGAAGGGGTTGAGCCACTCAATTGATGTTAGTGATGCCCGATCTATTCAATCTAAACCTTACCATAAGTCCAAGATTGAAGAGCAGCAAATGGAGTCCAAACTCAAGCAGTTATTAGATGATGGGTTATTAGTACCGTCTCAAAGCCCTTGAACGTCTCCTCTCTTGCTGATCAAAAAGAAAAATGGAGGTCATAGGGTAGTGATGGACTACCGTAAGCTAAATAACTTACTAAAAAAGACAGCTATCCTATCTCCCGCATAGATAATGACCTTACACAACTCTCCAGCTCAAAATTCTTCCAGCCATGGACTTGGCCAGCGGGTATTGGCAAATGGATTTTTTCCCCAAGATCAAAAGAATTGTGCTCTCATCTGTAGTGAAGGCTTATTTCAGCTTACCCGCCTACCCCAAGGGCTGTATAATGTGCCAGCATCCTTCCAATGTGAAATGGACCACATTCTGCGGGACCTCAAGCTAAGCTGTGTGATTGTCTATCTTGATGACACCACCATCGTTTCTGCAACGTTCATAGATTATTTCGCTCATTTAAAAGAAGTCTTTTGACGCCTGCGAGCTTCTATCATCAAATTGAAACCGTCAAAATGCATTTTCTTCCATAAGAAGCTAGATTTCCTTGAACATGCTATCTCCCAAGAAGGGGTACAGCCTTTACAAGCTAAGGTCAAAGATATCATTAAAATGCATGCTCCTACATATCTCCGTGTCATTCAGGTATTTCTGGGTATGATGGGGTATTACCATCAGTTCAACCCCTAGTTCGCCCAGCTCAGTGAGCCTTTCATTTGACTATTGGCTAAGATACCCTTTTTATTAGGGCACAAAACAAGTAGCTTTTGAAACGCTAAAGCAACTGCTTCAACAACGTCATATATTATGGCGCCTGGATTATAATAAACTTTTATCTTGTTTAGTAACGCCTTGGGATATGCTGTTGGGAACACCTTAGCCCAATTGGATAAAAATGGTGTAGATCATCATGTACCCTATTTCAGTAAGATGCTATCAAAGGCGGAACGCAACTACAGCATCACAGAGAAGGAGTGCCTTGCTGTTTTGTTAGCTAAAACCATTACTGTCCTTTCATATATGGCACTACTTACACTGAGTTTACTGACCTTGTTTTTTAAATGGTTACAGAATAAAAAGGATCCTATTGGGCGATTAGCGCGCTGTGATCTAAAGTTTCAGCAATATGACATGAAAGTTGAACTTCGTGCAGGAACCTGCCACATGAATGTTGATGGGTTAACTTGACTTCCCATCCTACAATTGGATAATAGTGAGGCAGAAAGGTTATACGACCTCTTAATGACCCCCAATGACTGAAATTATGAGGATGAACTGGTCCAGAAAATGTTATCCTGGCACTCTAGCAAGACCAAAGTGAATAATGGGAAGTTGAAAAAGCGAGTGAAGACAAAGTGGTTGCCTTGTCTGCAGCCTTCAGAACGTGTACCAGTTATCCTGGAGGCCCACTCTACCCTTAGGTCATAGAGGAGTGAAGAAAACCTGAGTGAATTAGAGAGTTGTACTATTTGAAAGGAGTCATGGAGAGTTTTGTTAAAATATTATATGCCTGACTTAAGTTTAAGAAGCAATCCAGTATCAAGACTGAATATCAATATCAACTAACTACCCCTCAACAACCGTTCCACACAATCAGTCTAGATGTAGAAGGTCCTTCCCATAGACTACCACTGGAAAAAAATTTATCCTAGTAGTCATTAATTTCTTTACTAAGTGGTTTGAAGCCGTGGCTCCCCCTGCCCAAAAGGCCAAGGCTACCGCAATATTTTTACATCAAAATACTTTCACTTTCCATAGTTTTCCCTAAGTACTACTTTGCGATAATGATAAGAACTTCACCTCCATAGTAGTTAAGATCCTGGCTACATTTTTGGGGACCCAACAACTCTTCTAGATTCATATAATCCCTCTACCAATGGGACTTTGGAGAGAGCAATGGAACCTTGGTTTCCATCTGTTGGGGATTTAACTAAAATGACTGAAATTATTCAAGATCAAAATTTAATATCTCAGTTCGATGAGATTGCAAAATATATGTCAGAGATATCCAATTATAGGATAGACTGACAGTCAACTTTTCAGAGTTATTAACCTTCTCTGAAGGATGATGCTAAACTATCTGATGAGACAGAAAATCATATAGGAAGTCGGTTTCATCAAATAAGAATCTTATCAGATCTGGTCATCATAAGTATGGTATTAATAATCAGCAATATTGGTCATCTAATAGGAAAGATCTTACCTCAGGTGCTTCACGAAATCCTCACTAATAACTTTTAAATCTACCACTGTAAATATCCCTCATTTCTAATGTATAAAATACCCCAACTTTTGTCTCTTGTAGCCTAATTTTGGTCTCTTTTCATACAGGATTCTGTATTTCTGATTGAATCAACTAAGCAATGGAACAAATAACTTCGGTGCAATTTTGTCAATCTTTTCTAGAGCCACGGAACTAATGATTTTGTAGCCTTCATTGCACCTGCTTATCATATTTTTTCATAAAATTCCAAACTGGTGCTCCCTGCCAGGTCTGCTTCTGAGGCTACCTGGTGACAACATAATTTCTTGACAATTAATATGTCTAGTGAAGAAAGCCCCTCTTCTGAGAATCAATGAGTATCACCTGATGGGTACTCTCCAACAGGCAAGAGATGCCTTCCACTAATACAAATAATCTGCAAATTCAATTTTCTATGGACTTGTCCATCGAGGCCCTGACAAAATAATAATCAGATTTAAGCCACAAATGTAGAAGAAACTGTTAAAGGCTTGATAAGGGGTGCTGAGGACTGGTGCTTGTCCTAATTGAGACTGAGCATCTAAAATTGCTGAAAATATGATGTACTTATACAACCAAGCGGTGTTACAACCTAACAAAGTTGGTTTGGCTAGAACTGAGCAATACTCCGGCATTATGTACATCCCGCTATTCACCATGTACTCCCAATTTTGGGGCTGCATCATCTCAAGATCCAGAGTCAGTTGACTCTGGTGCAACAGTTTCACTCTCAGTTAACCTCATTTTATGAGATGCCTTCTAACTTTGGACAGGATAATCAGGAAGCCATTCTCAAAAATATAAGAGAAATCAACAATATAAATAGCCAGTTAATGAGAATTGATAATGGAGTTGTGGGATACAATGGCCAAGAAGTATCTCAGCAAGTTAGCAATGTCACTAACCCTATTCACCACCATATCACCTCCCTTGAGGATGAGATTATGAGAAAACTGGAACAATTGCGGGTAAAACATGAGGAGCACTTTGGTGAGCTTGACGTCTAGTTCAACATCTTATCTGAATGGTGGGGACTATTAGAGAAGGTGGACCCAACCCTGTTGGTCCTCCTGGACTGCTGGGACCACCTAGTTCCACTTCAGTAACCCTGGGACCTCCAGGTGAACGTGATCCTCCTGGAATAGTGGGTCAACAAGGTTCACCAGGTCCAGCAGGTCAAGAATGGTCACAAGGACCTCCGGTACCTCCTGGTCCCCCTGGCTCCTCGCTTTTAATGCACAATTCTGAACCTTTGTGTAACGCACTGGCTCCTTCCAATGAGCCACGAATAAGTTGGGCAACAGGATCCATGTTAAAGACCATAGGGCTGACAGGACTCCTGATACTACTCTCCTGGTACGCGCTCTACAAGATTGGACAAGCACCCCTGGAAGACAGTTGCAAGTATACTCAACCCCAGCAACATGCCTTGACTCCAAGACAAGGTATAGAGGGAGGCAATAGCCCTCCCAAGCTCAACTCAAAGTCCAATTCTTGTTGATTTAAGCCAAACATGGCTGCAGTTAGGCAATATTTTTAAAGTAAACCAAAATTATAAATATATGAATTTTAGGTTCTTTTATTTAATATTTAGCCAAGTTGATAGAAAACAGAACTGAGGAGCCTCCAGCTCCCAGTTCCTTCCCTATATACACATGCTAAAAGCTAAAATAAGATATAATATAAGCTTATGGTGCCATTGCCAACTTGAATAATGTTTGGTGTAAACTTTACAGCAAGATCGCGGAATTTTTACTCAATGGTTCCGTGCCAGTTCTGATCCTCAACGGTTCCGCGCCAGCTCCATTTTGAATCCTAATCAAACCGCGAAACTCCCAAGCACCCATTTCTTCCATTCTCAATCTGAATCCAAATCGAATCTCGAAAACTACCCATCCTACTCGTTTCCCGTTTTGTTCCAACTTGGACGCCCATCTTGCTCCTTGGCCTAATCCAAGCTCTGGCCCCTTAGGCGTCCTTGCCAGAACCAACGCCCCCTCCTCCTCCATACATACAGACACAGCCTGCCCCGTCTTACCAAAGATCAGGGCAATGTGATACTGAGGATAGACCTCAACCATCACATCACCCCCCTAGACAGGAAGAACTCTTGGATTTTCTCAGGACATTAGGCACAATCCCTAGCTGACTTCCATGTGGACTCCTCAATAGGATGACCCACCCAACGTACCAAGAATGAACGACGTCCTCACACCACTTTGGTGTCAAGAATCTCCTCAACTTCATACTCTTCAGCTCCTCCTCCAGCTGGAAATAAAGGAGAAGCCCTTTCAGGTGGCTGGCCAAAGAACGGCTTGAGCTGCGATACATGCAACACCTGATGGGCACTTGACCCTTCTGGGAGCTTCAGCTCAAATGCCACCTCGTTCACCGCCCTCACTACCTGATATGGGCCCAACGCCACCGGCCCCAATTTCTGGCTCCTTACAGGCAAGGCATAGTTCCGAGCATTCACCAAGACCCAATCACCTCTCTTGAAAGCTCTACCTTCAGATCTATGTCGGTCCGCCTTCCTCTTCTGAGCAGCGACTGCCACCACCAAATTCTTCTTCAGGAGCTCCAGGGGGTCTCGGGTATCTCGCGACAGCTCATCTGCCACTGGATTCTGACCTTGCTCCCTGGGCCCCATACCCTCTGGGTGTTGGCCGTGATTTGCAAAAAACGGGGTCATACCCGTGGATGAATGCTTATGATTGTTATAAGCAAATTGAGCCAGCTTCACCCAATATACCCAGTCATCCTGCCGCCCTGAGACATAGCACCTCAAATATTGCTCCAATATCTGATTTACTCTCTCAGTTTGGCCATCTGACTGAGGATGGTATGTTGACGAATGGCAAGCTTTGATCTTTAGATTCCCCAACATGTGGAGCCAAAATTTAGATGTAAATTGCGGACCATGATCCGACACAATCTCTTCAGGCACCCCATGTCTGGAGAAAACCTCATTTACAAAAATCTGTCCTGCCACCTTTGCAGAAATGGTTGACCGACAAGGGAAAAACTCTGCATATTTAGTCAGGCGATCCACCACCACCATCAAGGCATCCATCCCCTGTGACTTGGGCAGTCCTGTGATGAAGTCCACACTCACTGAGGACCATGGCCTAGAAGGAATTTGAAGCGGCTTCAATTTCCCCCTGGTGCCACCCGTTGGGCCTTTGCCCTGGCGCAAACCACACAACGCGAAACATACTTCCACACCGCTGCACCCACATCTCTCCACGAATAGTGACAGCGAACAAGATCTAACGTCTTCTCTTGACCGGGATGACCTGCCAGAGGATGGTCGTGATTAGCTGCCATTACCTCTTGTTGCAGACTCTTCACAGTAACCCAAATCCTTCCCTCATGGTATATGATACCACCCCAAACTGAGAATCTCACATACCCCCTGTTTGCTTCACCTTCTCCTGTCTCTTCTCTTATCCGTTGGCCCAGCTCACATCTTTGCTGTGCAGTCCGGATTCTTCCTACCATTCCTTCTCTCCAGCCCTGGATCGTTGCAAACAGGTTCTGTGGCAACATCGTGGTTTTGAACTTCCTCAACTCTTCATCGGAAAACACCAGTCCAGAATCCTGGCTCAATAAATCTGGCAAGATATTTTGTTTTCTAGCTTGTCTTCAATCCGCAGGTCATATTGAACCAACTCTAAGTGCCACTGGGCCTGCCTCTGGTTCATCAGGCGTGGGGACTTATAGTATTCTAAGGCTCAATGGTCCGTTCGGATGACAACTGGGTGCCTGGCATACAATAGGTGATGTTGCCACTCCCCTAAAGCTGCAACTATTTGCCAAAAGTTCCTTATAGTAAACTGGATAGTTGGTTTCAGCTGGTGCCATCTTCCGACTGAAGTAACAGACAGGATGTTCAACCCCATCCTTACCCTCCTGCAACAACATGGCTCCAAGTGCAAAATTTGACGCGTCAGTCTCTACCACGAATGGTTTGTTTGGGTCAGGGTGTGCCAGAACTGGGGCTGTCAGCAGACTCGTCTTCACTTGCTGAAATGCCCTCTCCTCAGCCTCCCCCCAATTGAATGGAATGTCTCCCGTCAGTCTTGTCAACAGCACAGCCCATTGGGCCAGATCCCTAGAAAACCTCCACACGAAATTTACCACCCCCAAAAAGCTTCGCACTTCAGTCCTATTCCCAGGAGCCTTCCATTCCCGCACCGCCCGCAACTTATCAGGACAGATCGCTATCCCTCCTTGGAGGACCACGTTCCCTAGGAAGGACACCAATTCCTTATTAAACTCGCACTTGGATGGCTTCATCTTCAAGCCCGCGTTCCTAACCACATCCAACACACTTCTCAAATCCCTCACATGGTCCTGTGCCAATCTGGAAAACACCAGGATGTCATCCATATAAGCAACACAACACCTACTCACTAAGTCCCCAATACATGATCAATCATGCGCTGGAAAACTGCAGGGACATTGTGTAGTCCTAAATGGCATAACCCTGTACTTGAAGTTTCCCAGATGACATTTGAATGCCGTATACCGCTGGTGCTCAGGGCAAACAGGAATTTGATTGAAAGCGTCCACCAAATCCAATTTGGTGAACACCCCACACCCGGAGACCATGGGCAGAATGTTCTCCATGAGTGGCATTGATAGGGGTCAGGTTCCGTCACCTCATTAAGACGTCAGAAATCAACACAAGGACGTAACTCCCCCCTGACTTGGGAACCAACAGGACTGGCGAAACCACTGGCGACTTGGAAGGCACAATCAAACCCATATCCAGCATCTTATGGACATAATTCTTCAAATGCCTCTCAGGCCCGTGGATTCAACGGATAGACTGGACAGCCCTTTGGTAACTCAGAGCCTTCCTTGAACCGGATTAAAATGCAAGATCCCCTGTAGGCAAAAAAGGCGCATCACCTTTAGGCTCAAACACCTCCGCAAAATCCTGATACTCCCTCGGCAATCCTTCCACTGGCACACTTGAGGTGATTCCACCCATGTGCTTCACCAACGAACCTTGGGACTGAAACGTCCATTCACACGTCCCCTGACCCTAGGCGACAACGAACCCTTTCTCTCTCTTCATATCAAACTGTGGGCAGAAATGGTGCCACCATCTCATCCCCAGCACCACCAAATGTGGCAGGTGAGCTACGGCGTGAAACTCCTCCCTGAATACCTCCGGGCCTTGCCTCAACAGGACCTTAGCCTGCACTCGCCATACCGCCGTTTTTTTGGAGGCGTCTGCCAACGTCACCCATCCATCCTTCTGTAATGACAATCCATGGCTTCTTGCCCACTTCTCCTCAACATGATTTTCCCCAGCTCCAGTGTCAATCAAAGCTAGAACTTCACCGCAATCCCTTCCTTCATCCCCCCACAAGCACACATTGATGGGCAAAATCAGATAAGGATAAGATGAAGTAAGCAGTTTATTTTGATACACCGGATTCACCAGCTCTTTGCAAAAATTATAAGGAGCCTTCTTATTCTGAGCCTCCAGATCCTGAGCGGTAATATCGATGGGAATCCCTGTCTCCCGCACCTCAACCATACCCTAAGGGTTTCCTTGACTCTTCTTTCCTTCCTCCACATAGCTAAACCCCTTAGAACCATGTATGGGCTCTGAACCTGCCCTTCTACCATTACTCTGTCCTCGGAATCCCCCTGGGTTGTCGCACAAATTCCTGATGGGCCCGTACCAAACTCAACTGTCGCTCTACCTGCAAGGCTAAACCCACCTCTTCCTCCAACGTCGCTGCAGGTTTCACCGCCGCCATTGCCTATAATAAATCAGCTTGCAAGCCTTGGCGAAACATGGGCGGAAGCTGAGACTCAGGTGCCTTTGCTGCTCTTGCCAATGCGCGGAACATCTGGCCATACTCCTCCACTGACTTCTTCCCTTGACCACACTGCAGTAACGCCGCCCAGGCCGGATCCTGCGCCTCATCTGGACATGCTGCACGGTCAATCCAATCCAGACATTCCTCCACCAATACAGGTAACCCTGACTGCTCTTCTAAAAGTTCACGCACCCAGTTTGACTGCTTTACTGGAAGTGCCAACAGAACCTGACTTAACTGCAAGGCAAACGAATCCTCTCCACCCGCTGCCTTTGTCAAACGTCCCTGAAACTGAACCTGGCTAAACGTCTGGTGGATCAGTTCCAAGACTTCCGATTTTAAAACCGTGGGAATTCTTCCTTTGTCCTTCCCAGGCCCTACCACTTTCCCACCATCCCGGGACACACACTCTAAAACCCGGTATAATTCATGAAGCAAAAAGGCGGTGGAGAATATGACCATCTAGAGTGTTGCAGTATGGTTATACCACATTAGAAACACAACTTCTTCTGGCACCTCTTTTGCTTGCCACCACAACGACAGGAAAGTAAATGAGTTCTGTTTAATGTAACGCACTGGCTCCTTCCAATGAGCCACAAATGAGTTGGGCAACAGGATCCATGTTAAAGACCATAGGGCTGACAGGACTCCTGATACTACTCTCCTGGTGCGCGCGCTACAAGATTGGACAAGCACCCCCTGGAAGACAGTTGCAAGTATACTCAACCCCAGCAACATGCCTTGACTCCAAGACAAGGTATAGAGGGAGCAACAGCCCTCCCAAGCTCACTCTCAAAGTCCAATTCTTGTTGATTTAAGCCAAACATGGCTGCAGTTAGGCAATATTTTTAAAGTAAACCAAAATTATAAATATATGAATTTTAGGTTCTTTTATGTAATATTTAGCCAATTTGATAGAAAACAGAACTGAAGAGCCTCCAGCTCCCAGTTCCTTCCCTATATACACATGCTAAAAGCTAAAATAAGATATAATATAAGCTTATGGTGACATTGCCAACTTGAATAATGTTTGGTGTAAACTTTACAGCAAGATCGCGGAATCTTTACTCAATGGTTCCGTGCCAGTTCTGATCCTCAACGATTTCGCGCCAGTTCCATTTTGAATCCTAATCAAACCGCGAAACTCCCAAGCACCCATTTCATTCCATTCTCAATTCAAATCCAAATCGAATCTTGAAACTACCCATTTTACTCGTTTCCCGTTTTGTTCCAACTTGGACGCCCATCTTGCTCCTTGGCCTACTCCAAGCTCTGGCCCCTTAGGCGTCCTTGCCAGAACCAACGCCCCTCCTCCTCCATACATACAGACACAGCCTGCCCTGTCTTACCAAAGATCAGGGCAATGTGATGCTGAGGATAGACCTCAACTGTCATACTTTGATTCTACTATTATTGAGAGTGCAGGCATTAGAAACCCAAATCTGAGCCATAGCACAAGTGTGTTTCTCATATTGGAAGGCCTTCTGACTGACCTAGATTACTCTTTAACCAAATTATTGCATAGCGTGTATAATGCTCAGCATCTATGCGATGCTAACCAATTTATGCAAGAAACCCAGTTTGAAAGGTTAAACACTTCCATCAAATGTTTAACTGCTAGATGCAGATTACTTGAGAACAAGAAGAAAGAGATGAAAGCTGCAAAATCTAACTTGAATCAACAACCTGAGAATTATCATCTTACTCAATGGGTTCATAATTTACAGGAGGACCTCAATCATTTAAGGCAACAAGTTGACTGAATTCCCACTCAAGCTCATATCCCAGAATCTGAACCCTCCAAAGCTGATTTGGTATGGTATCGGGTGTGCATGTTTTGAGTAATGAACCAACTACCTTCAAACCTACCTTTAAGAATAAGTTTGAGCTGTGTGAAGGTAGCATCCATTCATTCTCTTTGTCTATGAATGTGCAATGGAAGGGACATCAGATTAACAGAAAGTATGACATATTACCTTTTTTAAGCTGGTTCACTCAAGAGATCATGGTTCCTCACCTGAAGGTTTGCAATATGTGGGCTCAAGTGAAGACTGCCCTTATTAAGGAATTCGGGTGTGATTAAATCCTTTCTAACCAAAACCAAGCCTTTACGAGTATTCAAGTCAAACTAGGAGAGCCCATCCAAGATTTTACTAAATGATTCTACCATGAGGCCCAGACACTTGCTACATGTGACTGGATTACTGTTGATGATGCTATATTGGCTGCAATGAGTGCATTCTCTTTTCGCACTCAGTTACTACTACATTTTTAATCACTTAAAAGAAAATTCAGATCCATTATCAACATTAAAGAAGCGCTCATGGAGATTCTTAATGGTGTGGTACACCTGACCTCCACTAATAACCCTCGTTCTTATATCCATGCAATGCCACCTAAATTCAAACCTAAACAGAAGAAGGAGCTGTGCACTTATTTGGGCTTGTGGGTCATGTGGTATCTCAATGTTGGAAAAAGCAAGTGGAGGAGTCAAAAAAAGAGGAGTCAGCATTAGACATGAGGCTCCCTGTGCTGAACCACCTCCTGTGTCTCAATTAAAACCTTTTATCTCTTCTACAGATTGTTATGTGATATCCGCTCCTGGTGAGCTTGATATTTCTGATGAAGTATGCCAGGATTTCGCCGAATTTTCCTATCTTCAAATAATCCACTCCATTGTTTCCCCCGGCATCATTGAAAGGAGAGAGCAATATATCTCAATCTATTAAAGTTAATGATCAGACACATCCTGATCAGTTGATTGAAGATTCAATCATGCAGAGACTAATTTGCTCTGATAGATTATGAGCCGTTACAAAGCCTATAAATATCCCCTCTTTTTGATAATAAAATTTAGGTCTAATTATAACCTTATTTACTTTAAATTCATCATTTTTTTGAGAATCCACTTAGCATAACTTCGAGAGAAAACCTGCCCTATTGGAAATATAATTCAAAAATTCCAGACTGGTGCTCACTATAGGGACACTCTGAGTTATTCAGCAGTGAAAACGTCGATCACTACCATGGATTCTCATTTTTCTCCTGGAGAAGCTCAAGACCATGAGTAAGGCCGCATATTACAATGGGTTCATTTATCTGAAACCCAAATCCCAAGATTACCCTCCACGTTGAAATTTTGTGCCAACTCGGAATTTTATGGTCCTAACTTAAGCTTTACCTCAGACTTTCAAATACCACCTGAGGTTTTATGAAATATTATCAATCAACTGCTTGAAGATGCTTAAATCCCTTTATCCGTTCTACATGATCTCAATCTAATGCCATACCCTCTATTTTATAGGAAGTGTTGCAATCCTCCCAAATGCCAGGAATTGGCCCCAAGAAATACTTGCACCAGCTCATAAACCTAACTTTATACCATTTATTACCCTTAGTGGGAATGCATCATCAAGGGATAATCAATTTACTAGAGGGTCTTTGATCCTTGAATAATCATGTTTCCTAATTTTTTAATTCTGCCTCTGAGTTTAGCTAAGCTAAATATGAGGCCATTATTAGCAATCGGCTCTTCTCAACGAAATTTATCAACAGCTTATTCAGCTCAATATTGGGATTCTGGTTTTGTTGATGAACAATCCAGTAGGCGGGTTCAGGAGATTAAGAGAGAATGGAGAGAGGGTCTTTCCCAACTCTCTGAGCGTAATCAATCAATGGAGGAGGAAGTTAGAACCCGTCTTGTTCAATTAGAGCAGCTGTACTCAGGAATTCAATTTTGGTTCAATAAGGTAGAGAAAACCACTAGAGCTGTGGGTTCCTGGGGGTTGAAGGACCTTGTGGGCCACCTGGGGGTGATGTACCATGTGGACCACCCGGTGCTGATGGACCTCAGGACCCCCTGAGGATGTAGGGCCTCATGGACCGCCAGGCGTTGAAGGACCTTTGGGGCCTCTGGGTGCTGATGGACATTCTGGATCCTTTCAACAGATTTCCTCTCTCTTGAGTATGATGGATAGCATGCGTGAACAATTCTATAAATTAGCCAAGGAGTGTAACTTAACCCCCAATGGGGTACCAATTGATCCCCTCTTGTCACTTCAGTCTTTATCTGATGAGTTGATCAATTTGGGTAAACAAGCAAAGGACACCGATATCCTGCTCCATGCTTGTAAATCTAAATGGGAAATGCTTCAAGCGAAGATTGAGACACTGGAACTCAAGTATAATGCCCAGCAAGAATAGATTTTTGAGCTTTCACGCTGATTAGATGAGAAAGTGGGGCTTGTTGAGATGAACCGTTGGATTAGTGAAATTCATATTAAAGCCACTGGTCATTATCCTCAATTTTTTCTCAAGCGTTTGACTACAATTCGTATGTTTCCACTCAATATGAGCAACCCAGAGTACATGTTTTGACCTCTAATGCCCCTTCAGTTTCAAACTGGTATTCAAGGACAAGTACTCCTCGGGGGAAGGCAGCATTATCTTCTTCCTCTATCTTTATGATAAGACGCTAAGTGAGGCTACAGATTACCAAAAGATAAATTATTTGCCAAGTTGCTTTCTCATTTGGCTCAGGATATCATGGTACCCCACTTGATGACTTGCTCTACCTGGTTTCAGGTGAAGGAAGCGCTAATCAAAGAATTTGGGAGTGAGCAAATTCTGTCCTCTCAAAAACAGGCTCTTATGGGTATACAGCCCCACCGAAATGAATCCATAAAAGACTTTGCTCATCAGTTTTATTGGGAAGCTCAGATTCTAGTGGCTTGTGATCAGTTAAATTTGGATGATGCAATTATGGCAGTTATGTCCGCTTTTTCTTCCAGAATGCAAATGAAAGTTTATTTAATCAGTGTAAAAAAGACTTTCTGAAGTATTTTGGACATTAAGGAGGCTTTATTAGAATTGCCTCCTTAATTTTCCAAAAAAAAACCCAAGTTTATGAGTCACCTAAACCTAATCGCCCCAAAGTCTATGCTATGCCTAAGAATACTAAGGCGATCCAGTGTAACTACTGTCATCGATATTTTCATACTGAGGATCATTGTTTCAGGAAGGAAGCAGATGAGAAGAAGAAAAGAGATAAGCCCAATAAGATTCTCCACCTCAATAATGATATGCATGTGCAGCAAGAACATCTAAGTCTGATTGAGTATAATAAAGACAAACATTCTTCTTATTCCTTGTCCTCCTTGTTGGCTTTATCCTCTCAGTTTGGAAGCACCATTACCAATATTGACTTCCAAGTGAATCAAATTGGTGCCAAAGCTATCATAGATACAGGATCTCCAGTGAATGTTGTTTCATTAAAATCCATCAAGTGAATCAAATTAACTCCAAATATTTCCCACTTTAAAGTATATGCCATGGCTGGACCTTAGAGTACTTGGTCAATTGGAGCTTTTTTGTCTCTTCCCCTGAAAATTGGGAAATTAGCTTTTACAATACCTGATATTGTACTCAATAACTTGAGTTATGACCTACTTTTGGGGACTCAATTTTACGAGAAATTACAGATGTGATTATCAATTACTCTGACTCATCATTGTCTCTTTTGGGGTATAGAAATCCCTTACTTTTATCCAATCATGCTTCTTCCTGGCGTCAGTTATGTCTGCTAGAAGGAACCAAAAGGTCTTAATTTACTTCAATATCACGTTGGAGATTCTCACGTAAAATTGACCTCTACATTGGCCAATATTGAAGAGGGTATGCCTATTATCTCCCCCAAAAACTTAGTTATTCCGCCAAAATTACAGGTAATTGTTATCACTTCTTTTAAATGTTCAAATCCCCAAAGGAAATTTGTTACAAGTTCAAGGCATTTCCAACCCTTCTGCTAAAGAACTCTTGCCTTGTCCTGGAGTATTAGATTATGCTTATTCAGGATCATTATCTGTCTTACTGGCGAACCTTACCAATGAGTCAAAATTGGTAGATTGAGAGCATCCGATTGCTTATGTTAAGTTACTGCTCTTATCTTATATTTATGATGTTAAACCCTTTGGAAGTCTACAAGATTTGGGTTGGAAAGTGATCAGGAAATCCTTACTTTGGGACCTTCTATCATAAAACACCTCTCTATTGAACAGGAGAAACAAGTGCTTCAATTTTTTAGATGAATATTCTGACATTTTTGCTAATCATACTTTTGATTTTGGGAAGATAAAAGGAGCAATCCACTCTGTTGAACTGGCTATCACCTTCCTATTTGTGCAAAGCCTTATCATAAGTCGAAAGTAGAAGAAGCCCAGGTTACTAAGGAGCTGCATCGATTGTTGGAGGCTGGATTATTGAAACCCTCTAATAGACCTTGGACATCGCTATTGTTATTGATTAAAAAGAAAGATGGTTCCCATCAAGTTTTTATGGATTATTGCTGACTGAATGCTATTACTTGACGAGATTGTTATCCCTTACCTAGGATCGATGATTCTCTTAGGTTGTTGGCTGGATCCACCTACTTTTTGGCCATGGACTTAGCCAGTGGATACTGTCAAATCGAGTTATCACCAGAAGACTGTGCCAAGTGTGCCCTGATATTGAGTGAAGGTTTGTTTAAACCAACTCATATGCCTCAAGGACTAAGCAATTCCCCAGCAACCTTCCAAAGGGCCATGGACAGTATGCTACGGAATCTAAAGCTTACTTGTGATCTGGTATATCTTGATGATATTATTGTGTTTTCCAAAACTTTTACTGAGCATTTATACCATCTAAAATAGTTTTTAGAAATATTCGGAGCTCTTCCTTAAAGCTCAAACCCTCCAAAAGTTCATTCTTTCAAAACAAAATTGACTTTTTAGTTCATCAGTTCTCAGCTAAAGGGATTTGACCCCTCTCAGACAAAATTCAAGCTATCCAACAAATATTGTCTCCCACCTCTCTGCGGGATATTCAAGTCTTTCTTGGCATGTTTGGCTATTATCAGCAATTTATACCTAACTTTGCTGATATGGCTGAACCCATATTTTACCTGTTGCAAAAGGGAGTGCCTTTTGAGTGGGGATCAGCTCAAGAACAGTCATTCAATTCTCTTTGTACTGACTTGATCAAGGCACCTGTCTTAATTCATCCTCAATTTGACAAACCTTTCTTTTTACATACTGATGCAAGCAATGTCGCTATTAAGCTATCTTATCCCAATGTGATGAAGAGAATAATGATCATCTTATTGCTTTCTATAGCAAAACTTTATTGAAGGCTTAACGGAATTACAGTGTTACTGAGTGAGAGTGCTTGGGTGTTGTAAAATTTTACTTTGGTTATTATTGGCAAGAAGCCCTAGTAACCATTTTACTGCACAGGTTTGGTTTCCTCATGCACTTTGTTGTGTTGTATAGTATAATGAATTATTAATTGATAATAGTATAAAGACTATTATCCATAGTTGAGTATGAATTATTATATTCCAGCCCAACACTCAGCTAGTATTACCAATTAAATACTCGTAATGTTGCACTCATAGGGATTTGTTCCCTTGCTCTTGTCCACCCAATCTTCACTGAGATACCCTGGTGACAGTCTCTTTGGTCCAACACACAGTCAGCAGCTATCCCCAATTGTGACTCCTTCTTCTCTAGATCCCCACGCAGATCTTTACTCTTTTCTCTAAGAGTCTTCCAATTATTCTACACAAGCAATAATATCCTTGAGATAGAATAGCACTATGGAAGCTGATGATAGTTTACTCTTTAAACTAAATCCCAAATGGATCATCCTTTATTATCTTCTGTAATATCTGTGGTATTATCTAATTCTTCTCCTTTATTATAGTGAACCCTAGGGAATATATATTGGGGAATTCAGCTGTCTAACCTTGGTTGACACCTCTTCAATGAAACGGCAGCCATTGCCATTAAATCACCCATCCTCATCTCAGCAGCTATGGTCTTCCCCATCCTGGATAGGATTTCATCGTTGGACATCCTCAAGGCCTAAAACAGAAAAAGTCAGAAAATGTGTCCCTAACGTTTTCCTCTCAATCCAAGTGAACCAACCATATTTGGTTAGCGACCTGCTTAGATAATGGGACTTATTACCCATTAAGGAAGGTCACCCACCAACTGATTGATTCTCTAGTTGCAGGCAGCATCATTCTCCTTGCAACTTGCTATTTAATCCCAATCAGTTGGTGATGAAATCTGACTGATACCAATCGGTACACCTGATAGGTAATCACTATCAGATGCCCCTATTTCGTTGGCAACTCTTCCTGATGGAATCTTAAGTATTTTTCTAGATTGACCCCAATGAATATGACCAAGCGAGGATCCAAAAAAAATTCCTAAACTTAGTTACTCTGAAACTCGGGCTAACTGAATCTGATTCACTTCGCCTTAGGGAATTTTCCCCTAGTGATACCAGGTAATCTAAAAGTCTGGGAATATGGGAAAAAATTCCATTAGCTGTAATTCTAGCAATCAAGCACTTCCGCCCCTTCTTATAAGGTAGCCCTTTCACTGTTATTACCGACCATTATTCCTTAATATGGTTGTAGAACATGAAATATCCTGATGTAAGGTTGGCTCATTGGTCTTTAAGGCTGCAAATAACGATTTCTCCAATTTTCATCGCTCAGGGGCTCAACATCAAAATTCTTATGAGCTGTCCCAATTTTCCATTCCAACCTTGAACCTAAGAAAAGAAGAACGTTTATATAATCTTATTGGACGACCTGAGTTGTGGGATCAAGAAACTGAAGAGGATTAAGCCTTTCTAAAGTCAATTACCAAAGATACTATGATTTGGGATGGAGCTTTGTATAAGAAAGTCAAATGAAAGTGTTGCACTTTCTGAATCCCAACTCTATATTTCACGCTGTAATGGAAGGTCATGAATAAGTCAGTCATAGAGGCTTCAAGAAGACTCAAGAATGGTTGAAGACTCATTACTATTGGAACAACCTGACTGAATTTATCCAAGAAACCCTTGACTCCTGTCTTATCTGTAAACGCCATGGGACTACTAACCCTAATTTCAACATCAAGTTATACCTCCAACTGAATCATTTGAGGTGGTTAGCATTGATGTTGTAGGTCCTCTTCCTTGGTGATTGCATGAACATCAGTATATCATTATGGATGTTGATCATTTAACCAAATGGGTTGAGGCCATTTCCATTGCTACCCCCTCAGCTAAGACTACAGCGCTATTCCTATACCAGCATATCATTTCTCAACATGGATGTCCCAAGATTATTATGTCAGATAATGGGACTAACTTCACCTTGCAACTTATACAAGAGTTATCTAAATTATTTAACACTGCTCAGCGATTTGTTGTCCCATATACTTCATCTACTAACGGGGCCATTGAATGAGTTAATGGGACCCTAGTCTCAATTCTAAGAAAGATGACATCCACTGACCCAACTTAATGGAATTTTTTTATTTGCCTAGTGCCTTGTTTTCTTATTTAATAAGCTATCATTGTATTATCAAAATGTCACCTTTTAAGTGCATATATGGACGAAATCCTTTAGTCTCTTCTAGTGTTCAGACAATCCTTGAGGAAAGCATTCCAGAGAAAGCTGATTTAATTATGAGGAATCTGGATGATGAAATTATTCATCTTCAAGCTTAAGCAATGAAATCAATTGAAACAACCACTAAAAAATAGACTTAAAGAAGCAATTAATACAAACCTGCCTTACCTGAATACCATATTGGGGATTACGTTATGTACTATCATTCTTGGCCTGGTGGGCAAACTGAAAGATTAGGAACTAACTGATCTGTTCCCTATTAAGTTATATTTTGAAAGGTATTAGAGTATTCAATTGTTCACGTTGATAAAGTATAGTGGTAAATCGTATTCTCCTAGGTTTTTAAGAAGTCACCCTTCACTGCAAACAAATCTTGAGGGGGGAAGAGTCAGGATTTTGCTGAATTCTCTTATCTCCAAATATTCCACTCCATTGATTCCCCCAGCATCATCGGAAGGAGAGAGCAATATCTCAATCTATAAAGGTTAAGGATCAATCTCATCCCAATCTGTTGATTGAAGATTTGATTGTGCCAAGATTAATTCGCTCTGATAGATTGTGAGTCATTATGAAGCCTATAATTATCCCCTCTTTTTGATAAAAAATTTAGGTCTAATTATAACAAGTTTTTACTTTAATTTCATAGCTTTTGGAGAATCCACTTAGTGTAACTTTGAGAAAAAACCTGCCCTATTTGAAGTGTAATTTAAAACTTACAGAAAGTAACCAACAAAGATACTATTTCTGCTTACGCTTCTGTTTATTCTACTTCTAATTCAATCAATCAATTAATCCCTTAGTGTTTTCAATCCCAAATTTTGGCTCTGATGTGACCCAGGTGGAAGTCATCATGCATAAGGTGAAATTTTTGGCTTTTATCGATATGGGATTTCCCATCAATGTAATCTCATCCTTGCTTATGAAAAAAATCAATTGGCGCTGGACTTAAACTATTCCTAAGACTACAGAACTGCTGGTCCTTCCTTCACTAAATCTATAGGAGCCTATTTATCTCTTCCAATGCGGTTTAAAAAGTTGGTTGTGTCAGCTCTTGCAGTAGTGTTGGACAACAACTGCTATGACCTGATTTTGGGAACCAAAATCTCATTGATTTTGATGCGATAATTAGCCTTAAGGTCAATTACCTTTCTTTAATTGGGTACTTAATACCTTTATTATTACAAGATATTCCTAATAGCAAAGGCAAACTCAAACGACGTGTTTGCTTATTGTAATACCCACTTCTTTCTCTCTTCTCAAATACTGAATCTTGAACCAAGGACTATACTTCCACCTCTGTCAGCTTGTGCCTCTGAGGGAATGCCTTTATATTCTAACCCTTCAATTACCATTCCCCCAAAAGCTCAAGTCATCATTGATACAAGAGTACATGTATTTGTAACCACTGATCATGCATTAGAGATCTTCAGTAAACAAAACCCCTCTCATTTTGAGGCTTTACCCTGCCCTGGTATCCTTGATTCTGCCTATGATGGGACTGTTTTAGTTCTACTAATTAATCTCACTTCAGGACTATGCAATTGAATCATAATCACCTCATCACCTATGTGTGGCCTACTCCTATGAGTGAAATCTTATCCATTTTGGGATGTGGAGATTTACGTGAATTTGGGCTAGATCCCCCTAT
>JAKSZP010013667.1:0-62474 GCA_022478985.1 Massospora cicadina
GTCAAATAAGCTGTGGCATGTTCTACACTGCTCATACAGGACAGGAAATCAACTTATCTCACCTTCCAGCACTTAAGTTTCCCACAATGCGCAGAGCTGATAGACACCCACCTCCACCACTTCTTTACTTGCCCCCTCATAGCCCCTTTCTGAGGCTTGGTCTGCAAACTCCTGCGAGCAGAATCTTGGTAGTGCACCCTGTTCAGGACTTCATGTTCAAACTCTCAAACACCAAATGCTCCCAATAATTGAGAGTCCTGGCTTTTGGCGTAGTGATATGGACTATTCATAATTCATATCTTTGCACCGCTTTTGACTCCACCCTGTGGACGCTGTCCCATATGATCACCCACTTTCAGGTTCATTTTGAGATGGCTCTGAAAGTACGTACCATGTTGCCATGGGCCAATAGGTCAGTTAGAGCAGACACCTGGCTTTGGCAAAGCTTTCCCCCACCCTTTCTCAACACCTCCATTTACCCCTGCCTTTACCTCTAGCTCTTAGGAGCTCAGGTGTGATTAAATAAAGATTGGTGTATCTCCCCTATAAGTTGGGACCACCTAGTGCTAAAAAAGAAAATTTAATGGGTTTCTTTATTATTGAAATGTAGTATGTTTGGCCATGACCTTACTAATTATATACTATCAGCTTTTCTCATAAAAATAAAAAAATGCTCAAGGTGGGTCAACCTTGGGACAGATACACCACACCAAAAATTTTTCTAGCCAGTACAGGTTTCGAACTCAAAACCTGCACTAGGGTAAAAGCAGTTTTACCTGCCTGGCTAACCACCCTTTTTCCTCATACAAATACAAAGGCTTAATTATAATTTTTCTCAGTATGAACCTTATCATTTATGTTTTTTTTGTTAAGTTAACTATTATATTATGGGTGTCATGGTAGAAGCTAATTGGAAGAAGACTGAACATCCATTCTAGGGGGGTTAGTAATGAGTGGATGGACCAGAATGCCAAGGTATCAGCTGACCTAGAAACCTTTTAATTGGACATTAAAGGGGTTAAATGATGAGCAGCCTTTTTAAAAACATACCAAAGGCCTCCAGAACAAACCATAAGGCTGCAATGGGGGCAACTGTGGGTCATACTGGGGCAACCCTCTTGGTCAGGAGAGGCAGGGAAGCAACAACTCATCCAAGTTCCTCAGCTGTTAGTTATTGCTTAAGAAATATAATGAGTATGTAACATAGGTGAAATGGATTGAGCCAAATTAGTGGAAGATTGGTAATGTACATGTAGGTCACAGGAGTGCGAAACATGTACAACAGATTGACAATAGTTATTGGATATGTATGTTTTTAAAATATTGGTCATTACATGGTAGCTTTCTGGATCAAAGGATTATAATGCTTGCCCCATCATTGTTGATAGCACATCACGAATGATGGCGTGAATTATCAGATTGACTGGGAATTAGTAGTATGATGTGGGGGCAAGTTCCACAGTAACTAAACTAAAGGAAGAACAGGTTTATTTTAAGGGGAACTAAAAGAGCAATAAACTGACAACATACCTTATGAAAGCTGTTGCATTTATAGTAGATGGTGGAAGAGTCAAAGGGGAGCTCAAAGCACAGTTCTAAGCCTTGACTTGAACACATATTGATTGGATGGATTAGGAAGAGAAATATGGGAAAGTTTAGCTTCAGATCATACCATAAAAGTCTTGATAGCAAATTAGTGAATGTAAAGAATAAAGTGTTAAGACCTTGCTCATCAACTTGACATATGTAACCTTATGCTGGAGGCGAGTTGCCTCAATAAAATTGTGGAATAGGTAAAGGTCAAGGTTCAGACATCAAGTTTGGAATGGTAAATTATTATCCAACGTAAGGGCCTGTCAGCAACTCAGGAATTAGCCCAACTGGGCTTTAATTTGATATAGTGGCAAATACTCCGCCCATACTCTATCCACCTGTATGGACCCAAGAAGTACACACTTACTGGAATTGCACCCTTAAAGGCGTCTCCATTGGTGACTAGTGACCAGGTCAAGTGCAGGGAGATTTTCAGGCTCAAATTGACCTCTCAAAATGAACTCTATCCTTCTGAGGTCAAGAGTTTGTGTCTTACAGCGCATTGTTGGCAACAGATTAATGTCTGCACAATTCTGTATATGTTGTTAGCCAACCTTATATGTATACTGAACCATCCAAATAATTTATAATCAAAATAGATGTTGAGAAAAATAATAGTCTTTATTCAGAGATGGCCTATCTGGTGAGCAATTCCTCAAAAAGTGGGAACTCAAAATGGGAAAACTAGAAACAAGATAGAGAGAATTCCAAATTGGGAGCATTGGAATAGAAACCACTGTAATATAAACCAAACCAAAGAGTCAAAAATATGAATATAATATGGGCGTGGAAGATTAAATGAGTCCCATCTTATTCTACTAGGATTTAGACCTAAAACACCATAATTTTTGTAATTATAAATTATAGAATACCACAGTTCATTGATATATGTTTGTGGAATGTGACCACCATCCCTACTATCTCAATTTCAAAGGACTCAATGAACTAAAACCACCTTGTTAAAGTGAACTGTTTAAGGTCTCTCTCATAAAAATCACTTTAGTTATTACAATTCAATTTGAACAGCAAATTTGCATAATTATACACAGGAAAGATGGGCGACTTTATCAATAAAAGTAATACAACATGGGCGAGCATTGCGGCAAGCGGTGCGCTTAATGGTGCAACTAAGGGCAAGAAACGCCCTGGAGGGAGACCAGGAACCCAATCCGCAAAGAAATTGCAAACTCAGACATCATCTGGGTTTATGGTATTTACTGTAAAGCACACGCAATATATGTACATTCAGTTCAACCAACCCTTGTCAAAGGTGGAGCATGGGATCAGACTCTTCCTTGGGGATGAGTCACCAACCCTGTGGAAGAAAACATGTGAGGCACAGCCCTCATTTTTTCCTCATGTGGTGTACGTAGCCACCAACAACATGGGCTGCAGCTGGATCAATATTGGTTTTGAAACAGCCAATGAAGCCAATGCGGCAGCAAAAGTCTGTGTGGAAATTGCCCTCCCCAAGGGCAAAAAATTGTGTGCACCGTGCACACCAGATTGAACAAAATGAAAACTTTGTTCATCTCTTTTGACTCGCTCCCCACTGACCTTCCTCATAAGGTAATTGAGGAGGAGCTCCACAAAGGTCTTGTGGCCTAAGGAGAAATTCAGCAAATCAAATTACAGCAATTTTGCCTGATGCCCAACCTGTGCACGGGCAAAGCTATCGCCATAATCAACCCCTTCCCAGAAGTGGAAGAGGACTTATCCAGAATTCCCCACACAGCAGAATTTCACTTTGCAGATGGGGGCCAGTCAGCCACATTCCAAGTTACACCGAAAGCGCACCGCCCATTTGCAACCACTGTGGCTCACTGGGCCACAAGGAACATGCATGCCCTGTGAAAGAGGGCTTTTGGAAAATGATTATTGTGAGGAAGCAATGGATAAAGATAATGAAAACTTTGCCAAAATGACTGACAGTCACCACCCATTCCACTGGGGTGAAGATGGACTATGCTCCCTCGTGGACCCAGTTACAAGCAAACAACGTAAAGTGGCACAAAAAGCCCACAAGCTAGCAGCGGCTGAAGCGGTGACACATGCAGAGTCTGCCATTAACCCCAGATAAATTTGGGAGGATATTTCAGATATTCACTGAACCAACCAATCAGAACAATATTCCCAGGTCAAAAATTTTCACAGTAACCTGACCGAGTCACAAAGCAACATCATGCATATACTGAGGAACAATGCAACCAAAATTTGGGTGAAAATGCGGTGCACAATTCACCAAAGTTGAACCTCAAAAATATAAAATCCAATTAACAATCCGCATTAAATCAATATGAGACTTGTGCAGGAAAAGTTGACGCAAATGCAAAAAACCGCAATTCCCATAAATCATTGGGTCAGATCAAGGGAACCAACAATGGCAGTGAAAGAGTTGGATTACAGACGCGGAGCATGGCCAAAATGAGCCACGGTGGGATAGGGTCAGAGGGCCCTCCCAACTGCTCCTGAGGCGCTGCAGACACCTCAGTGTCAATAAAGATGCTAAACATTGTGGGAGCCAGGGCTCATACGTCCCAAGCCAAAAAGCTGGAATTCCTGCAAAAACCTCTTGTAGACATCTTTGCCATCCAAGAAACCCACTGTCTACAAGGGGAAGAAGGATTCTGGTCAACCAGGGTCGCACCATCACAATCAGTATGGACGTCTCACTGTGGGGTGATCGTCTAAATCAACAAAAAATTTAAAAATTACAAATTCGTCATCACACTTACACAGCCAAGTCCTGGTAGCAACAATCACATGCCAAGGGGAAATAATTTTGATAGCATGTATCTATGCACCGTGCACTGCAACTGAGAGAAAACAATTTTTGAAAACATTCCTACTCTCACCTAGCCACCAGATACCATTATGTTAGGCGATTTCAACTGCTGGGTTAACCCTGATATGGATTGATGGCCTAATCCCAGGGGATACCCACCTGGACACATTAAATTCCGCACAATGAAGGCATCTCTTGGCTTACAGGATGCTCTCCCCCAATTCACCACTCCTTCCCCACATGACGCAGCCCAACATACGCGAGGGAGCACTCATACAGATGAGTTGCATTGACCGCATCCTCATCCTGCAATCCCACCGCTCAAGAATCTCCAATTTTCAACAAAACAGATCAATTTTTCTGACCACCAATTGGTTACAGTGAAGTTAGCGCCAACCCAATCCCACATTCAGATGTTGCCTTGGAGAAAGCTTCACCCAGAAAATATGAAATTGCCCAAGATATCCAACTGGGTCAAAAACAAGGCTACAAACCCAAAATTCACAGCCCCAATTACTTCAGATCCCATTGGAACATGAGAAAATTTAAAAAGGATTTAATCAACAAACCTGACATATTACGTCATGTAAGTACACCGCAGACATAGCCACAATCAAGCGTACCTTGGCAGAACTAGACCACCTGGAGATAGATACTACGAAATCTGGCTATAGCACCAACTGGGGATGCAAATGGGCAGAAATATCTGCCTGACTTAACAATTTCATCTTCAAACACCAACACAGAATCAAAGTATCAAACAAAGGTAAGTTCATAAAGGAAGGCGAAACATGTTTGACATACTTTTTCTGCCAATTCCACTTCTGCAGAAACCAGCCTGCATGCACACAGGTCCGCAAGACCAATGGCACCGTGGCAACTGACCCTGAGGAAATCAGGGTGGAAGTACACCGCTATTACACTGAATTATATCGCAAAACGCCAACAGATTCCCAAAAATTAAAGAATTTATACAAACTACCGAGATACAAAGTACACCACCAAATTACAACATACTATCCCTAATTATATGAGAGGAGCTTTGGGAGACAATTCGCGGTGCACCACGTAGGAAATGCCCAGGGCCTGATGGGATACCCTACGAATTTTACAAAAAACATTTTCAACAAATCCCCTCCTCCTATTGGCGTCTATGAACCAGAGCTTGTTGGAAACACGCCTATTACCAGAAGGCCATGAATCCTATGTTATAACCTTGTATAAAAAGGGTGACAAGTTGGACCTGGCCAACTGGCGCCCAATTGCACTCTCCAACACTGACACAAAAATTCTAACAAAAATTTTAGCAGCTAGTTTAGGTGCAATTGCATTGGACGTCCTATCACCCAACCAGTTTAGGTTTATACCAGGGCGTTCAATCTGGAATAACATCCACCCTGTTGCAAACATTTGCCAATCCAAAGCAACTGGTGCCCTGGTCTTCTTGGATCAGGAAAAGGCGTATGACCGTGTTAGCTGGCCATACCTAAAAGAATGTCTACATTCCTTCAAACTCCCACCAAGATTCATAAAATGGGCGATGCTCCTAACATAATCTGCAACCATGGCTGTATGCAGCCCTGGATTCCTAACAAACAAGATTTAACCACACAGAGGGATCAAACAAGGGGATCCCCACAGCCCACTGCTATACAATTTCAGCTTTGACCCACTCCTCCGAGTAAATGACTCACATCTCATGGGGATAACCGCACAAGGACAACCAACAGTCAAGATACTGGCCTTTGCGGATGACTACATAGCAGGTATAGCAAACAATGAAGATGCCTGACAACTGGAATGCACTCTAGAGGAATACTCCAAGTGAGCAATGCATTGCTCAACAAAAGGAAGACAGAAATCATCCTCTTAGGCAAATACACAAACAACTGGGCCACAACATCAGAACCTCATACCAACACACGAAGAAAAACCCAATCATTTTACCCTTTGCAACACCTCCCACCACCACTCCTGTCTGACACCTTGTAATTTGGCTAGAATCAGGGGGATTTGCTAATGAGACAATGGAAAGTAACCTGTTACAACGGGTATCCAAACGCGTCGCCTCCCTCAAGGGAAGAACCCCAGGATTAACAGGATGAGTTACAGTTGCTAACTCGCTCATCCTCCCAATACTGTGGTACTAGGCCCACGCGATTGCCTTCTCACCTACCTTTATAACTTCAATCCATGCGCTTATCCAGGGCTGGCTGTGGCCCAGCTCTCACCCTCCTATATGGATGGATACTATTTGGCCCACGCTCAAGCGGAGGCATGGGAATAATGGATTTTGAGAGACACGCCAATCATATCCTAGGCACCTGGATAAAGGAAGTCCTTGCTCCAGACCTCCCACAACAACATTGGTCCAGAGCAGCAAGGACTAACTTTTCACAGGCGCTCAAATTAACCAAACCACATAGTCCACCCAGACTACTTTCATACCTTGCCAAGCACCCTACTGCAACGGGTCCGCATGAAACCTACCCTCATTTCAAAATATCCTCCAAACTATCTGCTGTATGGGATGGACCATAGAGAATACGGGTACTATACAGGGAAGTGGACAACCCAGCCCCCAATTCAAATTAAGAAACCCAGAAAACCACCCCCAGAGAGATATGCTCGCAACAACCCCAAACATAGCTAGGATAGAATACCTAGATATGTTGGATATTCCCTATGATTTAACCACACAGAAGGCAGTGTGGAAATGACTCACCACCCACTCCTACAGCTAAGGATAAGAGCAAACGCCTGGCGCTGTCTGAGAAGGACCTATAGGATGAAGGACCGCTCCAACTCCCTCCACGAAACATGTGCAGTATGTGGAGGGGAGGGATCCCTACATCACAGCCTAGAAACATGCCCCCCAACCAAAGCTATATGGCAGGAAGTTGCACGCCTGCTTAAGATCCAAAACGAACAGGAATTCTCGATATCAAAGAGCATCTCCATGCTCCAGATCGAGTCACCAATCCCATCTACCCTCCATTCCCTAATAATACCTATTGCAATGTGGACAATCCACACAATTGCATTAGATGCGTTCAAGGGCACGGTCCCAACCATTCATGTGATATTAACAGATATCATGTCCACTTACTGGAGCACTTCCAAGCCTGGCTCTATGGATATATGAGACCAAGGCAAAAAGCGTTCATAGAATCATGGTTCCCACTCTAGTTCCTCCACACAGACCTTTTCCTTCACACCTGCTCCATAGCAGGGGGAACCCCTCAGAGTAGCACTCCAACCCCATACCTGGCAGTCCCGCTGGCAACAGGGGTAACTTGAGTACCCTGGGGTGCCCAATTTTTATATTCGTTGGTTATTTCCTTAGTTTTGTGTATATTCGGTAATGTCTGTCCCCTGGTCGGCTTACCCCAGTTAAATAAAATAAAGTGAACTGTTAATTCAAACATTCCAGTTTCGTATATTTTTCCATATTTGTGCATTGGCATAGCCAGATTTGCATAACTTAATTTTCACTAGTTAATTGATTCAGTTCACTTCAAAGGTGGATTTAGCAATTTGAGGATTGAACTGCGATCTATTATACTAAAGTGACCCAATATGAATTTTTTATTGGGGGAGAAATAGGGCAGATTTGGGCATTTTCCCATATAAAAGAGGTGCCTTGCCTAAGAGTGGAATAAACCTTAGGGCAACTGCCGGAGGCCTTGGACTGAACCACCTCCTTGAAACCCACTCTATCATCTTCAGTAAGGCAGAAGAGGAAAAGTGGTAGATAGGGAGGATTCTCAGGGGCAATGCAGTCACCCACCGCTCTCCTACCATGTGTGCCAGACACTGAGGTGTGCAAGGAAAGCCACTTGAGGCGTTGGGTCCTTCTTACACCAAAGATGAATTGCTCTTAGTCCAAGTGGAGAGGCTGAGCATCAAGAATCTAATTATTCTTTTCTTTAGGAACAAATTAAATTCTGTCACTTGGAGCATAAATGAAGGTGTGGTTCTTGTACCTCTTGGGAAGTTTTATGGCAATAAGGGCTATAGTTTTCTGCAAGGGATGGGGAGCTTCAGGATGGTATATTTGAAATTCTTCCACCAGTTCCTTAAAGTTGGTGCAGTATTTAGAGCTTACCGAGTTGTTCTTATAGGAGGCTAACCTTTCCAGGCTACCAGAA
The DNA here is from genome assembly GCA_022478985.1 of Massospora cicadina. Taxonomy (NCBI): domain Eukaryota; kingdom Fungi; phylum Entomophthoromycota; class Entomophthoromycetes; order Entomophthorales; family Entomophthoraceae; genus Massospora; species Massospora cicadina. The sequence continues at coordinate 8,530 of JAKSZP010013667.1, forward strand.
ACTGGACTAAGCGGAAATTCCTTTAGGCAAGAACACCTCTACCTCCAACTCCTGGAAATTGTTTACCATGATAGGTTCAGATGACATAGGATTGAGGCCTTTGAAAGGTGACAACTGAAACACATGAAATATTAGTGTTTTTCCAGTAAGAAGGGGCATTGATCCTGAAGGCGCCATTACCAAGTCATTCATCAACTCATAAGGGCCAGATCATTTGCATGCTAACTTTTTGGAAGGAAATAAAATGGCCAAATGAAGTGTTTTCAACATGACAAATGATTCTTCCTCAAGTTCACAAGCATGTGTCACTTTTGATCTGTGAACTTCTTGTAGTCTTATATCACTTTAGACAGGTGATACCATGCCAGATTTTGGGTTATGCACAATTTAATCAGGCGCTCCTTCACTAATGGTACTTTATAAGTGGACGACGAGTGACAAGATGGAAGATGTGGTTGTATCCCAAATTATATTAAAGGGGGATAATTTGGTGGAGGTGTGGGTCGATGTTATATGGAACTGTGCTAAGGGAAAATCTTATGCCCATGTGTCAAAGATGAATGAAGCATAGAAGCAGAAGTGTCGTTCCAGGGTTTGGTTCACCACCTTGGTTTAATTATCCTATTTGAGGGGTGATAAGCGGTGGACTAACATGTTTTACTCTGAAGAAGGTCAAGAAGGGAACTCCAGAATCTCACAGTAAATTGGGGCCTGTGTTCATTTACTATTCCCTGAGGAGACCAAATGTCATTAAAAAAGGGTCATTACCAGGGCTATTAATACCTCAGAAGTGACCATTGTGTTGCAAAGGATAAAAAGTGAAAACTTGGCAAAGCGATTGACAACTACCATGATTTCATCATATTTCTTGGAGGGAGGGAGCTTCAATATAAAGTTAACAGACACCAAGGTTCAATGACCTCAGCCTGTTGCAATGGATGCAAGAGGCCTTTCTTGTCATGGATATGGCTGATTAAAGTAGGACTGGGATTTCAATCTGGTGTGCCACAATCCAGTGGTATTCCTGTAATGCCAGTGGAACAGCTGTAAAAATGACTTGCAAGTGGGACGTTCAAGGATTCCTGTGAGGCATATAAAAACTCAAAAGATACCAAAGGCCCCATTATAAAACCAAATAGATGCAGTGGGGGCAAACTTAGGTCTTTCTGGAGAAACCCCCAAGGGTGAGGAAACATAGAGGACAAACACTCCTCCTGGGCTTGCGGTTGCTGGCCTTTGGTAGCTGTACCAGGGTACTCAGATCTACCACCAGGCCGCTGATAGTCACCAAAATCATCCTTAGGTACTGACTTGTGTTTTTGAATCAACAGATCTGCAAATTGAATCAGATCAATTTGGTTTATAGGCTGGGTGAGTTAGGTAATCATTCTTAGTTGTTGGGTTATATCAAACTGTCACATGTGGTTGTTAAAGGGGTCAGGGCGTTGGATCAGTTTATTTATGTAAATGAGGTACATGGCCCAACAATGGGTGCTTGGATGATTTGGAATTTAGAAACCACTTTTGGGCTAACCTGAAAGGCGTTTTCCACTTACAAATGACATTCCAAAATCTTATGTTGGAACTATCATTGTAGCTTGATTGCACTGAGCCAGTGCTGAATTGGAGGGATAAAGACAGATTTTGGGGATGACATTTGTGAGCATCAGATTGAAAGAGTAACTTTGGTTCATAATTTCTAACGGCTTCCACTAAGGTGCACTAATCTTCTGCATATATGGAATGGAGTTCTCACTTAACATCATTTTTCAGTCTGGTGGAACACCCAATGCGCCTCAACCACGAGGAATTTTCATTATGAAAGAAAAAGGAGGGTAAAGAAGGCAGCCGTCACTTTTATGACCTAGGGAGATTTAGACCATGTAGTGGATGAGAGGAGGGTGATAGCAGATTCCCTTAAGCTGCCCCCTTTCCCCTTTACCTCACCACCCAAGTGTTGGTGCAGCGGATCAGGATGTATGTGTGGAGGTGGCGGCGGTAAGAGGACACTGCCAGCTGGAAAGTGGGTGGCATCTCCCCCTAACAACCTTAGGTCCCAATGGGGAGTCTTTGGTTTGAATAAATTGAGGTCTATTGGAATCAAGCCATCCACAGTATTATTGGGTTCAAAACCCCACCAAGGTGTTTCCATACCACCAGAAAAGGTGAGACCAACACCAGTAGGTTCAAGGGTCTTAAATCTTTTTGATACTAATCAGATATTCCCTATGTGGCCTTACTATGGGCACATCCAGTCACCCACTGGATGAATTGTCATTGATTTGCCAAGCAAAATAGCGCTGGGAGGGGTAATTTAGTGGCAAAATCCAAGTGAGATTTATTTTATCTAACTGAGGCAAGCTGACCAGGGGACGGGCATTACTGAGTATGTGGAAAACAAAGATAGAAAAAGATTGGGCACCCCAGGGTACTCAGGCTACCCCTGTTGCCAGCGGGACTGCCAGGTATGGGGGGTTGTGCGTTATTCCGAAGGGGTTTCCCCCGCTATGGAGCAGGTGTGAAGGAAGGGGTCTGTGCGGAGGAACCAAAGTGGGAACCACGTTTCTATGAGATCCTGTTGCCTTGCCTCATATATCTTTAGAGCCAGGCTTGGAAGTGCTCCAATAAGTGGACGTGGAACATGTTGATAACCCCATGAATGGTTGGGACCGTGCCCTTGAACGCATCTAATGAAATTGTGTGGATTTTCCACATTGCAATGGGTATTATTAGGAAGCAGAGGGTAGATGGGATTGGTGACTCGATCTGGAGCACAAAGAGGCTCTTTGATATAGAAAATTCCTGCTCGTTTTGGAGCTTAAGCAGGCGCGCGACTTCCTGCTATATGGCTTTGGTTGGGGGGCATGTTTCTAGGTGATGATGTAGGGAACCCTCCCATTTACATACTGCGCATGTTGCGTAGAGGGAATTGGAGCAGTCCGCCATCCTATAGGTCCTTTTCAGACAGCGCCAGGCGTTGGCTCTTACCCTCAGCTATAGGAGTGGGTGGTGCGTTATTCTCCACACTGTCTTCTGTGTGGTCAAGTCGTAGGAGATGTCAAACGCATCTAGGTATTTGATTCTAGCAATGGTTGGGATTATAGCAAGCATGTCTCTGTGGTGGTTTTCTGGATTTCTTAATTTGAAGTGGGGCTGGGTCGTCCCCTTCCCTGCACAGTGCCAGTGCTCTCTACGGTCCATCCCATGCGGCGGATGGTTTGGAGGATGCATTTGAAGTGAGGGGGGTTCTGTGCAGGCCCGTTGCGGTAGGGTGTTTAGCAAGGTATGCTAGTAGTCTGGGTGGGCTATGTGGGTTGGTTAATTTGAGCGCCTGTGCGAAGTTAGTCCTCGCTGCCCTGGACAAGTGTTGTTGCGGGAGATCTGGGGCAAGGACTTTCTTTATCCAGGTACCCAGGATGCGGTTGGCGTGGCTCTCAAAATAAATTAGTCCCATACCTCCGCTTGAGTGTGGGCCAAAGAGTGTTTCCATCCGTATAGGAGGATGGGATCTGGGCCACAGCCAGCCCTGGATGAGCGCGAGGATTGAAGTTATAAAGGTGGGTGAGAAGGCGATCTTGTGGGCAGGGTACCATAGTATTGGGAGGATGAGTGAGTAGCAACTGTTACTCGCCCCGTTAGACCTGGGGATCTTCCCTTGAGGGAGGTGACGCGGTTGGATACCCGCTGTAGTAGGTTTTCTCATTGTCTCTTTGGCATACCCCCTGTTTCCAGCCATATCCCAAGGTGAAGGACAGGAGTGGTGGTTGGAGGCGATGCAAAGGGCAAGATGAGTGGGTTTTTTCATATGGGGTTATGAGGTTCTGATGTTGTAGCCCAATTGTTAGTGTACTTGCCTAAGAGAATGATTTCTGCTTTCCTTTTGTTGAGCAATGCGTTGCTCACCACGGAGTATTCCTCTAGGGTGCGTTCCAGCTGTTGGGCGTCATTATTGTTAGCTATAACTGTCACGCAGTCATCCACAAAGGCCAGTATCTAGACTGTTGGCTGGCCTTGTGCAGTTATGCCCATGAGGCGTGAGTCAGTTATGCAAAGGAGTGGATCAAAACTGAAATTATACAGCAGTGGGCTGAGGGGTCCCCTTCTTTGAGCCCTCTGTGTGGTGTGATCTTGTTAGTTAGGAAGCCAGGGCTGCATTCAGCCATGGTTGCAGATTCTGTAAGGAGCATCTCCCAGTTTATGAATCTGGGTGGGAGTTTGAAAGTGTGTAGGCATTCCTTTAAGTATGGCCAACTAATGCGGTCATATGCCTTTTCCTGGTCTAAGAAGACCAGGGCTTCAGTTGCTTTGGACTGACATATGTTTGCAACAGGGTGTATGTTGTTCCAGATTGAGCGCTCTGATATAAACCCAAACTGGTTGGGTGACAGGACGTTTGAGGCTATTGCGCCTAATCTGGCTGCTAAAATTTTTGTTAAAATTTTTGTATCAGTATTAGAAAGTGCGATTGGACGCCAGATGGCCAGGTCCAATTTGTCACCCTTTTTATACAAGGTTATGACATATGATTCATGGCCACCAGGTAGGAGGAGTGTTTCCAGAAAGCATTGGTTCATAGATGCCAATAGGAGGGGGGCAATTTGCTAAATTTTTTTTTAAAATTTGTAGAGTATCCCATCAGGCCCTGGGCATTTCCTATTTGGTGCACCGCAGATTGTATCCCAAAGCTCCTCCTGTGTAATTAGATTTAGTATATTGTAGTCCAGTGGTGTGCTTTGTATTCCGGATGTTTGTATAAATTTTGTGATTTTTTATGGGTCTGTCAACATATCACAGTATAATTCGGTGTAATAGCAGTGTACTTCCGCCTTGACCTCCTCAGGGTCAGTTGCCACGGTGTTGCCGGTCTTGTGGACCTGTGTGCATGTGGGCTGGTTGCAATAGGAGTGGAATTGGCGGAGAATTATGTTGAACATGTTTCGCCTTCCTTTATGAACTTAACTTTTTTCATTACTTTGATTTTGTGTTGGTGCTCAAAGATGAGGGTGTTTAGTTGGGCGGATATTTCCGCCCATTTGTGTCCCCAGTTGGGGCTGTAATCAGATCTTAGGGGTGTTTAGCTCGAGGTGGTCCAGTTCCGCCAAGGTACGCCTGATTGTGGCTGTGTCAGCGGTGTACTTATGTGATGTGAGATGTTTGGTTTTGTTGATTAGTTCCTTTATAAAATTTGCCCAGATTACGATGGGATCTGAAGTGAATGGGGCTATGAATTCTGGGTTCAAGGGTCTCATGTTCAACCCAGTTGGATTTTTGGGTAATTTTATGTTTTCTGGGTGTAGCTTTCTCCAGGGCAACACCTGTGTGTAGATTTGGGTTGGCAATAGCTGCACCAAAACAAGTTGGTGGTCAGAAAAAGAAAACTTTTTTGTTGTAAATTTGGAAATTCTTAATCATTGGAATGCAGAATGAGGATGTGATTGATGCGTCTCATTGATAAGAGCGCTCCTTCGCATATGGTGGGCCATGTCATGTGGGGAAGGAGTGGTGATCTGAGGAGGAGGGCATCCTGTAGGCCAAGGGATGCCTTCATTGTGCGGAATTTGATGTGCCCCAGTGGGTATCCCCTGGGGTTAGGCCATTAGTCCATGTCAGGGTTATCCCAGCAGTTAAAGTCGCCCAACAGGATGGTATCTGGTGGGAGGGTGAGTGTTAAAAACAGCTTCTAGAAATTGTTTTCTCTCAGCTGTAGTGCACAATGCATAGATTCATGCTATTGAGATTGTTTCCTCTTGGCATGTGATCATTGCTACCAGGACATGGCCGTGAAGGTATGATGAGGAGTTTGTAATTTTTTAATTTTAAGTTATTTCAGATGATCACCCCACAGTGAGACGTCCATACCAATTGTGATGGTGAGACCCTGGCTGACCAGGATCCTTCTTCCCCTTGTAGAAAGTGGGCTTCTTGGATGGCCAAGATGTCTACAAGGGGTTTTTGCAGAAAGTCCAGCTTTTTGGCTTGAGGCAATAGAGCCCTGGTTCTGGCAATGTTTAGCATCCCTAATGACACTGAGGTGCCCGTGGCGCCTCAGGAGCGGTTGGGAGGGACCTCTGGCCCTAACCCACCGCGGCTCATTTTGGCCATTCTCCACATCTGTACTCCAACTCTCTCAGTGACAATGTCAGTTCCCTTGATCTGACCCAAACTTTTGTGGGAATTGCGGTTTTTGGAATTTATGTTATCTTTTCCCTCATGTGTCTCATGATGGTTTAATGCGGGGTGCTGATTAGGTTATGTAATTTTTGGGTTCAAATTTGGAGAATTGTGCATCACATTTTCGCCTATATTGCAGCTGAATTGTTCCTCAATGTGTGCATGATTGTTGTCGCTTGGTGACTTAGTCAAGTTGCTGAGAAAATTTTCAACCTGGGCATATTGTTCCGATTGGTTGGCTTGGAGTATATCCAAAATGTCCTCTTTAATTTGTCCAGGGTCAATGGATGATTCCGCGTGCACTGCTGCCTTGGCCGCTGCCCGCTTGCAGGATTTTTGTGCCACTTTGCGTTGTTTATGTGTAACTGGGTCCACGATGGAGTAAAGTCCATCTTCACCCCAGTGGAATGGGTGGTAGACGTTGGTCATTCTGGCAAAGTTTTTATTACTTTTGTCCATGGCTTCCTCACAGTAGTCTGCTTACATTAAGTCCGCCTTCATGGGGCATGCATGTTACTTGTATCCCAATGAACCGCAGTGGTTGCATATAGGTGGTGCGCGTTCTAGTGTAAATCAGAATGTGGATGACTGTCCCCCATCTGCAAAGTGAAACTCTGCTGTGCGGGGGATCTGGATAAGTCATCTTCCACTTAGGGTACGGGTTAGTCATGGTGATAGCTTTGCCTGTGCACAGGGTTGGCATCAGGCGAAATTGTTGTAATTCGAGATGCATAATTTCTCTGTAGGCTATGAGCCCTTTGTGGAGCTCCTCCTCGATTACCTTATGAGGAAGGTTAATAGGGAGTAAGTCAAAGGAGATGAACAAAGTTTTTGCTTTGTTCCATCTGGTGTGCTCAGTGCACACTATTTTTTTGCCCTTGGGGAGGGCAATTTCCACACAGACTTTTGCTGCGGCATCTGCTTCTTTGGCTGTTTTGAAACCAAAATCAATCCAGTCGTGGCCAATGTTGTTAGTGGCGACATATACCGCATGAGGGAAAAATGAGGGTTGTGCCTCACATGTTTTCTCCCACAGGGTCAGGGACTCATCCCCAAGGAAGAGTCAGAGCCCATGTTCCACCTTTGAAAGGGGTTGGTTACATTGGATGTACATGTATTGATATTGTTTTATAGTAAATACCATAAACCTGGACGATGTCTGAGTTTGTGGTTTCTTGGCGGCTTGGGTTCCTGGTCCCCCTCCAGGGCGTTTCTTGCCCTTGGGTGCACCGTTTTGCGCACCTCTTTATGAGATGCTCACCCAGGTTGTATTAGATTTATTATTAAAAATTGCCATCTCTCCTGTGTGATTATCAAAAATTGCTATTCAAATCAAATTTTAGTAACTAAAGTGATTGTTATGGGAAAGAAAAGCTTTTAAACGAGATTTAGCTGGCCAGAATTAATTTAACTATCGTCAAAATATATGTAAAGTATTGATCTTCTAGAATTAATTGATATCATGTTACCATTGGTTCAAGAAAAAATTATATTTATTCACCAAGACCCAGCACTTAAGACAACCATCTTGCACAGCTATGGTTGGCAGTCAAACTTTCTATTGTATGTATAATAAACAATTCCCATTCAAAAAATTTCTAATTTAAATTTTATTTTTGTATTACCAGCTGTCACGATTCTGATATGACTGGATGGTAAGACCTAAGTCATTATGGCGGGATGGGTAGGATCCACTGAGTTTAATATGAGTAAAGATAATTTGAGCGCCTCAAGATGAGGTGATATTGGGTTGCTGGTAAATCGCCTCAAATTAGGCAATTGTGAAATTAACAAATAAAGAATTGATGGAACCAATGAGATATGGTGAATTAAATTACTAAGCCATGGAAGCGGTAACATCCAAAGTTGCTATAATATATGTGTGAAAAGATGATTAAAGGAAGAAGATTGTTAATAATTTAGAGTAAGTGGAAACATAAAGAATCCGCTGTATTAATTATATAAAAAAAGAGAGTTGTGGGAGCAAATGCTCCATATTTATTTGAAGTTTATTCTGTTGTTTCAAGGATGACAATCATCACATCGTTGGTCCTAATTGCTCAGTGGGTTGAACCCTGTGCAAAATCCTGCGGCGTATCTCTTAAATACCACCAATTTTATAACAGTGGTGCTCACTACAGGGGGCCCATTGATCAATTATAAAATGATAAAAACTCAGTTGCCAGCCATGTTGCATCAATGTTGTTTTGATAAATGTTCTACTTAACACTCTGGGTCAGTTGCCTATGGGGAGCTGAAATTGGCTTTGGACACTGTGCTTAAAAAAAGATGAGCTGCTCCAGGAGGTTTACTGCAATAAGCTGCCCCCATTCAATCGTGAAGGGAATATTTATGGGTTCTTTAAGCGATTTGATTTTGCAACTGAAGGAGTCTCAGATCAATGCAGAGTGAAACTGTTGATTTTTTCCTTGGATGTTGGAAGTGCTGATTAACTCATCTGTTACCTTTCAGGCAGTTTCATTATATACCAAAAAGTCAAAGAGATGGTGCTGCGGTTGTTCAGCGGAACTGCAAAGATGTCACAGCGGAAGGCCAAATTTTTGACCTCAGGCTTCAGCGGAATGAGACCCTCACTGCATTTGCTGAGCAATTTATGGTGTAAGCTCACATGCTAACTGGGGCCTGAATTTTATCTGAATCTGACGTGTGTATTGCATTGACTTCTAATGTGAAGCCATACCATGAGTTAGATAACTTTATGACCAGACTGTTAGCTGAAGATATACTTTTGCTTAAAATTGTTCAGTTTTTGCATTGTATATCAGTCAACTTCCCTCCAACTAATATTGAGCGGAATCCTTCTGCTATAACAGCCAAATCATCTTACTTGGGGAACTCTGCTAGTCCAGTTCAGATTCCACCAAGTTACCCTCAGCAGTTAAACATCAACCCCATACCTGCTTATCGTCCCTGGCTTAACTATCACCCTAAACCTGTTTATGCTGACCACTTCCAGCCCAACTCTCAATGTGGCTTGTTTCACATTAATCAGGGATGTGGGCCCTATGGGGTCAGCTGTTTAAAATGCAGTTGACAGGGGCATCTGGCATGATAGTGCCCTAATCAGCTGGTCTCTTGTGTATAGCCAGAACAGTATGGCCAGGGAAAAGTCAGAGCGGAGTAGAGATGGTCTTTTTCTCCACTATACCAAACCCAAACGTCCAACCTGAACCCAAATTAGAATATTCAGCGGAATTTCCCTTGCACAATGAGTCAGTTTTATATAATCATCCAGTTGGGGGTGAATGTTTTGACAAAAGTGAAGTCTGCGGCTATGGTGGAAGAGGGTTTCAACTTCATGTTGAGCCATATGCTTGCCAAATGTTCAACCAAGTTTCCCCTGAAATGTTAGACCCCTCCTCAGATGCACCCTTTTTGCAAGCAGTAAGCGTCACTCTTCCAGTCAAAAATTATTATAAAAACAATACCCCAGAATTGGTGAAGGGATTGCGTGTTTCCTTGGAAACAGGATTTTTTAGATGTCCATGTTATAAACAGTCGAGATGCATCTTACTCCAAATGTACTTACTATGACCTGGTTGTAGCTAAGACCAGAGTCTGTGTCATTATAGATACTGGTGCCCCTGTCAATATAGTCTCCACCAAATTGGTGGCCAGGTTGACATTAAAACCGGATGTGGAACAATGGATGGTATATGGCACTGCTGGAACAGAAAATACAGTTTCTGAGGGAGCATATAGTGCGCTTCCACTGCGGTTTGGTTCTTTTGTTGTGGTAGCTTCAGCTATAGTGTTACCAAATAGCAATTACAATCTGTTAATTGGAACTACCTTCTTACGACACTATGGGGCTGTTATTGATATGACGGATGAGACTTTTGAGATATTGGGTCAGCGAATTCCAAGACACTTCACCTCTAGCGGAGTGCCAAATGATCTGGTTCATATGGGTAATATCAATCTAGCTTATAGCGAAGGAGTAATCCTTGTGCACTACAATCAGTTAAAGGGCAAAACTTGGGCCCTTATCCAAAAGATTTTGAATATTATGGGCTGCCGCTCAGAGCTGCTGGACCTATATCTATTCCATCTGGGCATCAAGTTATAGTGAACACTGACTTGGTGATTGAAGTTCCAGATGGACTCTATGGAGAGGTTATTGGGCTGTATCAGCAATCAAGGTTTGAGCCCCACGTGGCCCCAGGCATTATATTACCATGGAAGGGGGAGATCAAAGTTTTACTTAAAAATCTACAAACGGTACCACTGCAAATCCGCCGCCACCAAATAGTGGCATATTTATGCTTAATCCCCATTGAGGAGGTTCTTTTGGTTCATGAATTTGGGTCGCTGGAGGAATTTGGTCTACCTTTCAAACCACAGCTCAGTTTAATGGCATTTGTATTGCACGATGAATTAATGGGGCTGTCAGAACCACAGAAGGATATGGCAATCAATTTATTTCAAAAATATAAAGATTTTTGCTGTTGACAACCATAATTTTAGGATGCGCATGGGGGGTGGTTCATAGGCTGGACACTGGAGATCATCCTCCCATAAGGTCAAGGCCAATCCGCCGATCAAGGGTGGTGGAAGAAGTGGTAACCAAGAGAAAAGACAAGTTACAGCGCAAGGGATGCTTGAATCATTGAAGAGTCTATGGGCTTCTTCAGTTCCTATTGTAAAAAAGAAGGACGGTACTAACCGTGTAGTAATTGACTACTGAAAGCTCAACAGCATCACCAAAAAAGGACTCATATCCCTTACTGCGGATTGATGATGCTTTGGATCAGTTAGGGGAGATCGTTTCTTATCAGCTATGGAACTGATCTTGGGCTACTGACAAATTGAGTTGCCACTGGCGGAGCAGGAGAAGTGCACTGTAATCACATCCAAAGGTCTTTTCCAACCAACCCAGATGCCACAAGGGCTGTGAAATGCCCCAGCTACTTTACAACGGGCGATGGACACTATTCTTTGGACCTAAAGCTGTCATGCGTCCTTGTTTACCTTGACGTTAATGTTTTCTCCCAAACCTTCTCTGAACACCTCGACCATTTAGAAGCTGTATTTCGCCAGCTCGCTGAGGCCAATATCAAGATTAAACCCCAGAAATGCCACTTCTTTAAGGACCAGCTGGAGTACCTGGGGTTTGTGGTTGATGCCACAGGGATGAGACCTCAACCAGCTGAAGTGGAAGCTATCAAAAATTGACTCCACCTAACAGCAAGTGGGATATACGGGTCTCTTTGGGAATTGTCGGATATTACTGGCGCTTCATCACTAACTTCAGCTGTATCAGGGGCCCACTATTTGAGTTATAAAGAAAGGATACTATGTTTTAATGGATGGAACGTCAGCAACGCACTTTTGATATGCTTTGAATGGCGTTAACCAGTGCGCCAGTGTTACGCTATCCCAATTTCAAAAAAAGTTCATTGTTCAGATAAATATCTCCTTTTCCACTGTAGGGGAAGTACTATCCCAAAAAGACGAGGAAGGAGAAGAGCACCCCATAGTATACTGTAGTCTTATTTGAACAGCCATGAGCACAATTATACCATGATCAGAGGGAGTGATTGGCGGTGATCTACACCCATAAGCAATTTTGGGTGTATTTGTATGATGTGAAATTCAGAGTTGTAACAGATCATGCCTCTTTATACTAGTTACAGAATCTTAAAGAGCCTGAAGGGCGTAAGGCTTGATGGACTCTTAAACTTCAGGAACACAATTTCAAAATTCTTCACTGAACCGGAGCAAAACACCAAAATGCTGATTGTTTATTAAGATTACCCGCAATTGCAGTTATGGCGGATCTGAGTGATATTATTTTTGACAAGATGCTTAGCGGCAAGTACAACGATGAACCGCCTCCAGTCATCAACGTATTGAATGGGATAAGGGCCAATACATAACAGAAAAATGGGGAATTATATAAGCGGATAGGGGACACTACCATGAATATCCCAAGACCCTCCTCCCGCCCAACTGTTATCATGAGCGCACATAGGGCTGTTGGGCATGGGGGCGTGCACAAGACATTAAATTATTGAAGCCCAGTATTACTGGGAAAGCATGAACTTCGATATTATTGACACTATCTCCTCCTGTCACCAGTGCCAAGTGGAAAAGATGTTCTGCCAGAAGACCTCATACCGGTTAGTGAAGCCACACTTTGCTTGCCATATGGTTTCCCCTAGATGTTGTCAGCCCTCTGCCAATGGGAGCTAATTGGTCCAAGTACATTTTGGTGGCAATTGACCACTTAACCTGGTGGGTTGAAGCCAGAGCGATATGAGACTTAGGGGCGGTCACAGTGGCCAAATTTATCATGGAATGCATTATTCATTGGCATCGCTGCCATCAGTTCCTCCTTACTGATAGCAGAACTAACTTCACTTCTCATATTCTTCCAAAGCTTAACGAGCTAATGGCCATTTGAGTGGTTTTGACAACCACATACCACCCCAAATCTAATGAAATGGTGGAGCGGGTCAATGTGACTTTAGTGAATATACTCTGGAAATTAGTAGTGGATTGACCTTTAGACTAGAGCTTCCTTTTTTCCACTGCCATCTTTACTTATAATATCAGTTATCATTTGTCCATATTGGAGAATTTCCTTCAATTACTATATGGCCGACACCCTGCCCTTCTGGCGCTGCTATACTCCTGTGTAGAAGATACTGGCGAAATGGATCCCCAACATTATTCGATGACTCTAGCTGACACCTTAATCAAATTGCAAATTGAAGCATATTCGTTCAGTTTAGCCAGGAAGATTAAGACTCAAGCTGCTGATCAGGTATGGAGTAGCTAGTTAGGATAGTTCAAAGATGGGGACATGGTCCTATTCCATGATCAACATGGTTTCAGATGGAAATGCAAGTTGGCCAGTATCTGGATTGGGACATTTGAAATTATTGAGAAGACTGGGGTGGACGCATATACTATCAAGGACCCTGCTAGCGGTCAGATCATCAACCAAGTGCATGAAAAGTTCCTCAAGGTGTATAAGCAACAGGAGCCTTGTCGTCCAGTCAAAGGGGGAGGTAATGTCGCAATTCTGATATGACTAGACAATAACTCCTAAGTCAGTATGGCGGGAGGGTTGGATCCACCGAGTTTAATATGAGTAATGATTATTTGAGTGCCTCGAGATGAGATGATATTGGGTTTTTGGGAAATTACCTCAAATTAGGCGATTGTAAAATTAATGAATAAAAAACTGACAGAACCAATGAGATATGGAAAATTAAATTACTAAGCCATGGAAGCGGTAGCATCCAAAGTCACTACAATATAGGTGAGATGAGATGATTAAGGGAAGAAGGTTGTTAGTAGGTTAGAGTAAGCGGAAACAACGAGAATCTGCTGTATCAATTATATTAAATGAAAGAGAGTTGTGGGAGCAAGTGCTTTATATTTATTTGAATTTTATTCTGTTGTTTCAAGGATGACAATCATCACATTGTTGGTCCTAATTGCTCAGTGGGTTGAACACTGTGCAAAATCCTGAGGCGTATCTCTTAAATACCGCCGATTTTATAACACCAGCCACCAATTAATATGTGTCATGTTCCACAGTCTAAGCAATGACTAGTCCATAGTGACCATCATAACAACGTTGCTGCCCTTTATCTTAAGATGAGGATACAGTTTTAGAGGCCTCCTGTGGGTGTCTCCAATTTTGGACTCCATATGACGTCAGGATGTAGCATTGCTTTTAAAGAGATTCTTTCTCCGCAGTGGGAGAAGTTCCATGACTTCTCCACATACCTGGAAAACAGTGCCACCAGAGCGAACTCAGGGTTTCCCGTAGGCCTAAAAAATCAACAGCAGCAGAATTTATGGATGCTATGGTGGCCATGGCATGGTTTTTAATAGGAATGATGGTAATTTTAATCATTAGCACCATTCCGCAATTGCTTTCCTTCCCATCAGATATTTGGTCATATGGATGACTATGCCCCTGGCGTTCTGGTTTGCATTCTGGGTGTTCACCCACCCAGATTGGCAGGCTAGTCTCATCTTCAGTATTTGGCTCCATAACATCATCATATCCAGAACACAGATAATGGCGTGATTTGCCATATTGATGAGAAAAATGTTGGTAAATGTGAACTTGGAAGAGTCCTCTGAGAGCAATTAGGAACACATGATTTATATTAAATTAAAAGCTCAAAATAGAGTTTTGACTGACAACAGACCCAAGGAGGAGCCGGTATCTTTATAGTGGAAGGAAAAGAGGGGATCAGAGGGTGGCTTAGAACTGGCCTGGGCTAGACCCTTTCTTTATAATTTTTCCATTAATTGATTTGGGAAGATCGGCATGGCCTAGAGGGTTTTATTGATAGATTTGAAGTACTCATTAAGGCTTGAATAATGGAAACCTCAAATTGACAGCAGAGCTATGTTGATAAGGCCAAACTAATCATATTTTTCCTGGATAAAATTCTTTGCATAGTCCAAACATGGGGATTTAATATAATAAGTTGATTAATATTCATAACTTACTAAGTTGGTCTGTTGACTCAGATTAGTGATATGTGATCCGTAACTTCATACTGAGTGATCCATTCTGACTTCTTTAACTTGGTAAAGGGTTCTAAATTTCAGGACAGATATTATCACTTCCTAAGGCTTGGGGTTGTTGCATTTGGGGTAGGATGAGTCTTGGGGCCCTGATGGTGATCCCTTATCTGAGCTACCTCCCTAAAGATTTCCCTTCAATATTTACTATATGAAGAGGTTGAGAAGGGGGTACAGAGTGAGAATGTTTAGGGGCCCGAGAAGTGACTCACTGCTCATCAACAATATGAGCAAGATCGCTCATCTGTGATAAAAGTTCTGAGGGTACTTTAGGTCCACTATTGCACCTGTGGGGGAACTTCTCACGGTATAGGCAGAAAGTCTGGGTCTACAGACTTAACTTATTCTTTCCTTTTTAGATCATAAAATATTTATCCTCCTGGTATATGGACTAGGGCGTAGTTTTTGTGCTTTGTGGGAAGTTTATGGCAAGAATTGCAGAAATTTTATTTGGAGAGGATAGGGGCCTTGAGGTGCAACTCATGGAACTCAACCACTAACTCCTTACAGTTTGCGTAGCCTTTTGCGCTCACCCAGCTATCTTTATAGGTGGGGTAACCCTTACCTGAAACATTATACTGTAGGGATCTACGAGATTTCTAAAAGCCAGTATAGCTTTATCTTTTGTTTCTTGTGAGTCACCAACAATGAGTGGCTCTGGAATGGAGTGTCTCTCCTTTTTATGGGGATAGGTGGGAGGTGTGGAACACATTATGATGTTTCCAGTGCTCAGGAAGTTTTATGCAGTGTGCCCCATTACCTAAGTATTTTTCACTTAAAATCTCCCAAGCGCTTGCTAGCTAGATTCTTTGAGGTGACCTTCATATTTAGCTTTCAGGTATCCAGCATGATAAGAGAGCCTACTAAAATTTTAGCTGGGAAGCCGCTTCTGTTCAGAAAACTTCTTTTAATATTCAATGGCTCTTTACAAGTGTTCCTGGACAGGATTTTGGCTTTAATATATGTGTGTAATGCATTCTTCCACTTCAGGAACCACTTAGGTCAAACGTGGACAAATATTAAATGAGGGAACATATCCCAGGGTGACCTCAAATGGAGAGAACCTGGCGGAGGAGTCACTACATTGCTGTAGGCAAATCGCTTCAAAGGATGGTCTGTGGCCCAGATATCCTGAGGGGCTGATGAGTAACACTGTAGGCATTCTTTTAGGACTTTATTGACCAACACTATTTTCAAATCTGTTTTGGGGTGATATGTCATAGAGATTGGCAGGGCTTGATGCTGAGAAGTCCTAGTAATGCATCCCAAAACTCAGCCGTAAACTGAGGGCCATGACCACTCACGATTTCTTTTGGAAGTCTGAACTTGGAAATTACGTGGGAAATGTATAGGGTGCTGTCTCTTACAAAGTTATGGTATAGTGGCATGGAATGAACAGCGCGAAGTTAGTGAACCAATCCATAACCACCATCACTGCATCAAACCCTTTGAAGGGGAAGTTCCACAATGTTTTCCACAGAGACTGATTTCCAGGGGACTTTTTCTTGTTGCAGTGGGTGGAGGAGTCCCTTCTTTTCCTGATCAATCAGACTTAGTTTGAGCGCAAATAACACAGATTGCTACCTAAGCTGGAATGTCCTAGGAGTAATTAGGCCAACTTCATGTTCTTTTTGATGAATTTAACACTATTTTTAGATCCTGGATGGCCCACTGCAGATGGGAAATGGTGATTTTCAATAACCGTCATGTTCAGGGCAGGCGAAACTTAAATTCTGTCTAAAAATTACTCCAACCAATAATTCATGAGGGGCCTTTTTGCAGTTTCTAGTCTCCAGGTCTTCCACCAACTATACTTATTTCAAACAACATAATTGGACTTCAAAGACACACGCAAGCATGAGTGCTTATGGGGCCAGATCAGCGTAAGTTACTATGACTGGAGCCTGGGCGAGGAATTTGGAAGAGGGAACAACTGTGATGAGCTCAGACAGGTCATTCTCCAGACTTGGAGCCATATCAGGGTTGCAGCTTAAAAGGCTGGGCAGAACATTAAGCAGCCCTTATGAATTCATACTAAAAATGAAAATACAGAGATCTCATTAGATATATTTCTGACGATGGGCTAGCTTCTGGGGCTTACAGTAATACAATAAAAATTTATGCTAGTATCAGCTTTGCTGCGATTGGCAACAAGCTGTTAATAAATTTATTGGGTACTTGGAGGTTCCTAGGTTGGACAACTTGGGTTATTTGAAACTTAACCTTCTAAGGAGGTTCAGAGGTTCCTTTAATTCTTGGAGGTCTTGAGTAATTACCACCTAGAAATTAAAATTAAAACTAAATTAACTATATGATGTAAAAAGTACTTTATTATGAAAAGGGGTAGTATTGATTAAAGAATTATAAGTAAAGTCAGAATTATGCCGAGTGATAGGCTAATATCACGTTTAAAGGTGGAAGTAGAGTTAGGAAGTAATGGCACAGTCCAGGTATAGAGTTGGAGTTGATTGGGGCTTACCCAGGATTAGCTGAGATCAATAATGGTAAAACAGTTAACTGGGTTTCATTATCTGCCATCTGTAATACAACAGATGGTAAGGCATAATAGGTGGCATAAGGTTGTTCTTGGGGCGAAGATAAGAGTAAATTATTAAAAAATAGAACCTTGTTAAATTAATTAGGATGATAATGAGTTATTTATGGCGTTCTTTTCATTTTTTAGCACTAGTTGAGCCCAACCTAAAAGGAGGAGCTGCCACACATCTTTATTTTTGAATGAGCCAAACAAAGGGAATATCAGAAAATAAAAAACTTTCCAATATGGCAACTCAGAAAACAGCCTAGGAAGCCATATCAGAAGGTGAGGATACTTTGGGGTAACTTTTGTCTGGCGCCCACTTTAGCTGGTAGACCATGGTGGACAACATTGGGGTAGGAGCTTCAGCAACATGAGGCATAATGAGGTAAAATCGTGGGTTTTCTTCGTTTATGAGGCCGGCAGTATCCATCACTTCAACATATTGAGCAATTTGATGCTCAGCAAAAGTGATGAGAGCTGGCACACAAGTGAATGACTTGATGCGCTGGCGGGTTTATGGATAATTGGGATCAAAAATAAATTTTTGCCGCATCAAAGCAAGCGCAGCTTACACCAAAAGTGAGCTCCTCATTCCCATATTTTGCATCTTCCTCAAAATCATGGGGAAGTTTGGGATGAAATACCCTCCACGAGAGGTTCCATCAACCCATGTAATTGCTATAAGAGTAGGGTGTTGGCAGGGGCAGCTGCAGCTTCAACTGCTATTTTATGTATATTTTATAGTTAGCAAAACTGGTTTTTGCATGGAAAAGGCAAGAGCGCAAATTGGTCGATTGATAAAAAACTTCTCCAAAGCATAATCTAGCTTGACATCAAATGGCCTGTCTCTATCATCAATCCAGTCAAAACATTTGAATGGATTCAGCTTGGCCAATGCTGGGCCAGCCACCAGAGTTGGATCAGTGACAGGAGCTGATTGGTTGCAGACTGTTGATCATGGAAGCTCAGTCAAAACTGTACCAGCCACCAACTCAAAATTCTGTAGTCTGGTCAAATTGTTCAAAATTTTAAAAAAACTAAATTTTTTATTGGCTGCCACTTTGGAAGCGGCACTAGAATTTGCCAAGGTTGGGGGTGGGAGGATCAAGCCCCATTCAAAAATAGCTTGAACCAGCCTCTGACCTGATGCTGGAGGGAGGAGTAATGGAAGTGGTGGAAGTTGAAACTGTAGGGCACTTGAACTTTGAGTGATCAAACTCAAAGCAAAAGGGGCAAATGGCATGGCCATTCTTGATGCGCAC
The DNA here is from genome assembly GCA_022478985.1 of Massospora cicadina. Classification (NCBI taxonomy): domain Eukaryota; kingdom Fungi; phylum Entomophthoromycota; class Entomophthoromycetes; order Entomophthorales; family Entomophthoraceae; genus Massospora; species Massospora cicadina. The sequence continues at coordinate 27,079 of JAKSZP010013667.1, forward strand.
CCAGTTTGGGTGATCAGGGGTGGATCTGGTCACCATGTGAGAGGAAATTGCAAGGTAGGTGTTGCAAGAAATTGGCAAATTGTTGCAAAGGTGTGAGGCCCTGCCTAATGATCTGCTCCGTTTGGAACCACGAATTGCAACATGGGGTCTGTGCCATAAATGGCCAAAACATCCATTAGCTTGTGGTGGAGGCGTTTGGGGGAAAGGTGGGAGGGTAACCCATAGAACTGGACCACCAAAGTGGCTTCAAGTGGGAGCCAGATGCGAACAGTGGGAAGATGTATATTTTAAAAAAATTAACACCAGCTTAGATGATGCTATTGCATAGGCCTTGAAATGGAAGCCAAGGACAAAATACCCCTTAAAAGGGAGGAAATCAATGAAGCCGGTGGGTTTAAATACTGCTATGGCCATCTCAATGATGGCTGCAGTTGCATATGGGAAGATGTTCCCATATTTGACCCAGGGGCTGTTATGCAAATTTCTCTGTGGGAGCACCAAAGGGCTCTGGAACACTTCTTGGGAACTTGCGAGGTGGTAGGCCAAGTCCAGAGGGGGACATAACTCCTGGTAGTGTTAGGGCGCTAGCAGAGCCAGCCCAGGAACGCTTTGGTGGTGGCCAAAGTACACCAGATGGCGGCGCACCACCACCACAATCTGGGGCAGCAGGCTTCAAGAGCATTGACATCCATAAGCTTTGGCTCAATTAAGCATCAGATTTTAGACTTTTTTTTAAAATTCAAATTGAATTCAATTTTGGTGTCAAAGAGAAGGAGATTTTTAGGGCCTTCTCATCTCATTGACCAATAGCAATATTGGGACAACCAAACCTGAAGTTATATAATCATGAATTTTGTATTGAAAATGGTAATCGCTCAGTGCTCTAATATATAGTATTAATAATGATAATAAGTCTTAGTCCCACTAAAGCATCAATTATTGACAATAAATATAAGCTAAAATTGATAAAATAATGAAAAGTCAAAACTAAAAGTCTAACCTTCATCAAACTAGGATGAAGCCTGACAGAGCCCCCTTCAAGCCTCAACTGGAGGTGATAATAATTTAGCTAGTGATGGCTAGCCTTAGTAGGGTCCTAAACTACCAGAGCTGAGATAAGTGTGATAAGCTAAGGCAGTTAAGTTTGATGTTGGTCTTGTGAGCATGAGGTTTGTTTCAGTCTTATAATCTGTAAAAATTCAGTGGTATGGCAAATACTTTAATTAATATTATTATCTGATTTTGTTCTCCTTGACTAGCTAATCTTGAAGAGGTGGGGATCTCAAGGTTTTAACATCTCATTCCGCTCATTATTTATATGCTTCATCTCAGCATTATGACTGAGGGGTAACGTACAAAAACAGGAGGCATTCTTAAAAGGCTTGCTTGTGTAGGCTTAGCCTTGTGTTTGTAGGGTGGTGTGGTATATAGAACTGCAATTTTGAGAAACAAGTTGTTTTAAGGAGTTTTTTTCGCAAAAGATTATGAAAAAATCTAGCAAATTTCTTTGTTTTGATTTTTTTTCACCATGACGACTGTCAAAGGAAAATTTTGTCAGGTGTTTCACATTCAATTTGACTGAAAAAAGCATTCATCATAAGGAGGTTTGCGTTATCAATGGTTAATTATAAACTTATATTGGGAGGTTTCAGGTTAGCAGATCTAAGATAAGAGTCAAAGTAGCAAAAGAATAGAACATAATTGGTTGAGCCAACCAATACATCAAGGGTTAGAGACATGGAGCACAGCTTTGATCTAATTTAAAAAGGCAATCAAGTGGAAATTTCTTTAACCCATCCTGATTTGGTTGAGGTAGGGCTGCATTTTTGGCACCTACAGGAAACCCTAAGAACTTATTCCAAATAATCAAAAACTAGATATTGGGAATTTATTTAGATCAGTGATGTGGCGAAAATTTATTTTGATGGCTCCTATTTTGTTTAGGGAAACCAAGGAGCTTTGATGTATGGAAATGAAGAGGGAACAGGCATTTAGGTTGGCTGTTTTTATTTCATCACTGGACACGTGAGGAGCTTTAGAGTAGGAAAACAAAAAGGCCACAAAGCATTTAGATTGGCTGTTCCAACTTTAATGTCAAAACGGCGAGGAGCTTCAATGAAGGGAAGCAAATAGGACGCCAAGCATTTGGGTTGACCATTCCAATTATATTGTTGGAGTATTGAGGAGCCTCAGCACAAGGAAGTTAGGTAAGTGAAGAGGCATCCTGTTTAAAGCCTGATTTTTTTTGAGAGGCTTCAGATCAGTCACAAAATTAAACATAACTCCTCCAGTAACACAATATAAATTTTCTTTTGTGGCTTAAAATTCTGGTGAGCTCTTGCGCTTATCTTCAGGCTCCTTTTCAAATCTGGCTCTTCTTCTCACTCACTACTCTGGGTGTTTTATTCAATTGCAGAGATAGTCAACTCTGGTAATTTATAAATATATTATTATCTCGGCAGCCCTTAATGAGCATAGGTAAATTGATTTCAGGATCCTTATTGCTGGGTGACTTGGCAGTGACATCCAATTTTCTAAAAAGGAACAGATCCAAGCTTGATTATCTTACCCTAGATTCTTTCCAAAACAAAGGAGTAATGTTGGCAGCGTGACTTTGTAAGCTACTCTAACTTTTGATATTAATTACAACCAAGTTCATCCATGGATTTTATTTGCAAGTTTAGCTCTTCATCTTCATCTTTACTAGTATCTGATATACAATATGCAGCATTTCTGCCATATTCAATAATTATATTAGTAGCTTTCCACTGAATTGTATATTGTGAATAATCTCTTACAGAGAATAGCTCTTTCATTCTTATCTTTATCATTTTAAGTAGTCCATAAAGTAATCAGTTCATTATCTCTTCAAAAGCTCTGTAGGTTAGAGATAAATTAAACCGCCGCTGGTAAAGCCTCATTGTATTTTCAATGGTGTTTGATGGAGTGGTATTGGTTGTTAATTCTGGGTCATTGTTTTATCTGAATTAGTGATTAAACATTTTTTTCCTATGGGCAATCGAATTTTCACAGTGGCAGCTCAAAGTGCCCCTGTATCAAGCAATGCTCTTGGTTTTACTATTATTGACAACAAGCTAGTGATAATTTATTGGGTACTCAGAGTTTCTTAGGTCAGACAACTTCAGGTATTTTGGTGCTTAATTTTCATGAGGTTCAGAGATCCTTACAATTCTTTTAGGGCTTCAATTCTTTCTATCATAAAATTAGGCTTCTAAACTAAAAAAATATAGGGCTGTCAAAAACACTTTATTATAAAAAAGTTAGTACTGTTTAAAGTTCAGAGGAAAATCAGGATTATGATGAGTGATAGGCTAAATAAACTTTTAAGGGTAGATGTAGATTTAGGAAGTAATGGCACAGATCAGGTTTAGAATTGAAGTTGATCAGGGCTTATCCAGGATGAGCTGAGATCAATAATGGTAAAACAGTTAAGTGGATTTCATTATCTGCACCAGTAATCCAACATATGGTACTTCATAATAGGTGACATAAGGTTCTTATTGGGGCAAAGATAAGATTAAATTATTAAATAGAAACCTGTTATCAATATACAAGATGATAAGTGGTATTGGGGCACTTATCTGATTTCATTGTCCAGTGAAGCACTATTGACTATTGTAAAAACTATTCCTGAATTCAGATGATCATGAATTTGGCGTTATTGATGGAAATTGCTCAGTGCTTTGTAAAATAGAGTAATAAAATGATTTCATGCCCTATACCATTAAACATGAATAAGTAAATAATAATAAGTATAAACTGAAATATGATAGAAATATTGAATAAGTCAAACCTAAAGTCAAACCTTTACCAAACTAGGGTGAAGCCTGGCAGTCAATATGCACAGTAATCTCATGTTGCACACTCTGAAGGAGGTTTCTAGTTAGTGAGCGACCATGCTACTGCTGCCAGCTCTTTATTATTTTGGATTAACAGTTCTCTAGACTGACGGCAAAGTTAAAAATGGGATCAAAGCTGTAAACTAGCAGAGAGTTCAAAAAATTACTAGATGGGTAGAAATAGACTTTTTTATTGAGCTTAAAAGCGTCAGTATCTATAGGACTGTGAGGACTTGGTGCCTTGAGGACCTTCGTCGCCATGTATAATTAAGACCTTTCACTGCCTTCAAAATTGCTTACATGGTCAACGCCCTCATTGTTCTGCATCCTCATCATGACTGCAGTAGTGGGGGTCACGCCACATGAGGTTTGGGAAGCGGGGATGATATCCTGAAGGCGTCTTCATTGACTCCTGTGCACGTGATGTTTCCATATTTAATCTCATATTGGTGTTTTCAGGGTAAGGTTCCATTTGCATGGGGTTGAGATTCAGTTTTTCAAGGCTCAATTTTGGAGTATGGGTTTTTGACTCGCTCAGCATCTCAAATCCTGACAATCATAATAGCCCACACCTGTTCTGTGGAGTTTAACTTTGGAGAGAAGTACACAAAGGGTGCTTTACCCCTTCATGGTCTTTTAATAATATTGTTCCCACAACAATTACAGAGAAATCAAAGGCCACAAAGAAGGACTAGGATGTTTCAGTGTGACAAAGAACTGGGGCTGACAAAAAACCTCATTAATTTCCTCAAAAGCCTTTTGACATCCATAAGACCATTTGAAGGGAGATTTTTTTCCCAGTCAATGAGTGGAGGGACGCGATTAATTGAACAAGGGCTGAGGTGAATTTCTTCAATAAATTTACTGTACAGAGGAAGTTCCAAAGATTCTTATGAGAGGTGGGGTAGACTAAGAGTGGATAGTCTACATTTTTCATAGAGGGACTGCACATCCATTCTTTAGAATAAGATATTGTAAGAAGATTACTTCCTCAAAAATATTCACACCTTAAAGGCTTTATTAATAGACCTGATTTTTTTAGGACCTCCATCACAGCTTCCAAGTCTTTAGCTTGCTGTTTATAGGTTGAGAAGTGGCTTAATAATTCAATAATATAGGTGACAGCACATGTAAACCAGAGATCACAAAGGACGTTGTCAATGGGGCATTGGAAAGTCACCAGTGAGAGCTTTATCACAAAGGGCTTCAACTTGAACAGAAAGATATCGTGGCTAGTCCAGAAGGTTGTGAGACAAACCTTCACAGCTTTGACCCTCACATGTTTAATCGTTAACTAAGTCAAGCTTTGAAAACACCTGTTTATATAAATGGTTTGGGTGATAGGTTGCTTTAGTGGAAGAGGGTAAGGTTCTTGGACCGTTACATTGTTTATATGGCAGTAGTCAGCACAGGACCATAAGGTTCCATCTGCCTTCTGGGTGAAGACCACTGGAGAGGCAATAGGCGAGGACTTTTTGACTATCCATCCCTTTTCTGGCATGTTGTCCAACCATATGCCCAGAGCTTTGGCTTCCTTCTTAGTGTATTAATAAAAGGGAAAATTTTAAACAAGATGCACTGTTAGCTGTAACGATATATTAGATCTGGTATAGGGTCATAGTTGGGTTGCTAGACTCATGTCAATAACATCCTTATATGGGGCTTTAAAGTGAAAACGTTTAATAAAATTCCATAGACGAAGGATTAAGGGCGAGATTAAGCTAAGAAAGGCATCCATAAAAGTTTAATCCATGAGAAACCCCACTATATCTACTGTTTGCAAACTAAGGGAGTTAAGGTTTAGGTTGATATTCACCTGCTGGTGGCACCACCAGCTCACACCGATGATTACTTAGTACAATAAGTCATGTACCGCCAAAAAGTGATCACAAAAGAAGAACTCATGAATAAAGAACTGCACTGGACGCCGTAAAGTATGGCGTGTAATGAGTTTCTGAGGACGCGCTTAGTATTGGAGGAGCTAGATTAGTGTCCAGGCCCAATGATTGTGCAACTTTAAGATCCATGTGTTGCCCGCCGTTCCTATGTCAAAGAGATCTTGTACTGTAACCTCACGTGCCCATGTTCTGAAGGTGATGAGAAGTAATAATTATTCTTGATCTTCTTTATTGGTCACAGAAAGAAATGAGAAACGGAATGCAGTGCAAGGCCCATAATAAAGAGGGGACCCTTGTGGCTGTGCGCTATGCTGTACATCATTCAAGAGAATATCCATGAAATCCTGGTTAAAAGTCATGGTGAGGTCAGAGGGTCAAAAATATGACATTCTATTTCTCACGTGCAAGGAGAAAGACCTGGGGTTTAACATACCAGAGGAGCTTCAAGGCCCTAAGAACAGGAAGGCGTGGATCAAGGAATATGGTCTCTCATATGAAATAAATTGTCCTGACCATGCTTTTAGAGTACTTCTACAAGGTTTTGTTGATTGAACGTTAGAGGTGGGTCTCTCTGGATACAGATTCATAATAATTTCCTCTTCTGCTGAAGGGAAGAAGGGATTGGCAGCCATAGTATCTTTAGTTTTGCAGGAGATATGGAGGGCAAGAGAATGCCACTTCAATCCTTGATGAACATTTTACAGAGCCCTTATACCCTGAAAATTCTGAGAAAGATGCATTTAGCAAAACTGGTCTTATTCATGGAAAAGCGGAAGCTTGAGAAGTTGAGATAGCCACTACAGATAAAGTGGTTCTCTGGAGGGTCCAGACCCAATTAATGTTCTAAGGATATAGCTTCTTACATGGATATAGGGAGAGGATTCCAAGAAGAATTTCTAGCTGCAGTCGTGTCCAAGGCAGCTCTAAAGACAGTCACTGATGTTTCATTAGGGTTACATGAGGGGACTAGAGCCGTGAAGGCATCTACAAGATATGGTAGATCAGAGAATCCTGATATGGGTTGAATAGGCGGAAGAGGCGAGAAGTTTTAAATTTGGGTGCTTGTACTGCAGGGATATTTGGTTTAGTAAAGGTGTAAGAATTCCCATCTTACTTACAGAACACAACACTCCTCACACTCAATGGATGAGATTAACCCTCTAGTGCATCAAGGAGGGCCATGCTTCTTTTAAGCTTCAGTAGGAACTGGAGTTTGATAACTCTCAGCTGCAAAGCGCACTTGAAGTTTGAAAAGAGCATTTAGGACCTGTTCTGCTATCTCAGGGGAGGGAACTTGAGGAATTTCCACCACTGCAACGCTTACTGTAGGAGTAGTATTGCTTGATGTGACTGAGTGGTCACTACTGCAAAACATCATAACTTGTTTAAAGGCCTAGATGAGTGTGACGAAAGACTACCAAAGGAAGAACAGGTCAAAAAGAGAGTTTGGGGTCATTGTAATTATGTAAGTGATTGCTTTGCCAATATCAAGGAGGAGGCATAAGGCGCTGATGTTATTGTTTGTCATTATATCATGTATTCAGCTAATTAAAGTAAGACTGGGCCTCTAGTCTGGGTATGTCATAACCCAATGGTATGCATGTAAGGTCAGTGGCACAGATGTCCTAATGACTTGCAAAAGGGACGTTCAAGGATTTATTTGAGCCAAATAAAAATTCATTAAGGTACCAAAGTTTTCCATAGCAAACCAAATGGATGCAATAGGGGCAACCTCAGGCCTTGCTGGGGCAACGTCAAGGGTGGGGAGGCGTGGAGGACAAACACTCCTCTGGGATTGCAGTTTCTGACCTTTGGTAATTGTCCTAGGGTACTCAGAATTGCCACTAGACTGCTGATAGTTGCTTTTTCATCCTGGGGTACTGATTTTTGATTTTTCTCAACATATCATAGAATTAAATCAAACCAATTAAATTCATAGGATGGGTGAATTTAGTAGAATTTACTAGTTGATGAGTTAGGTCAAACTGCTGTGTGGAGTTTGTAAAGGTGTAAGGGCTTCAGGCTTAATTTATTAATTTAAACTGAGTGGATGGCCCTGATAATGGGTGCTCTTGATGATCTAAAGCTAGAAGCCTCTTTTGGTTAACCTGAAAGGCGTTTTAACTTACAAATGGCGAGTAAAGTGGCATGTTGGAAAGCCCTTGTTGGTTAGTTTTTGATGAGCCAGCGGTAAATTGGAGGTGAAAATCTTGGGTTTGGGGAGGAACTTTATAGCGGAGGATTTAAAGAATAATTTAGGAGCATAATTATAACAGAACCATCTAGTGCGCGGTGAGATGATGGATCAATGGATCAGAGTTCCCACTCAATGATAATCAGAGCCAGAATGCGGATGTCAGCATGCCACCATATTAATAGAAAAATGTTAAGAAATTAGAAAAATTGATGGAGTCCGCCGATAACAATTTGGAACCACAAATTTTTATTTAAGTAAAGCTTAAATTAGAGAATGAATTGACAACAGACCCTAGGAAGGACTGTTGGTTTTATAGTGGGAGGAAGGGAGAGGATAGGATTGTGGATTAGAACAATCTAGGCTAGTTTTCTCTTCAGCATATTCCATTAGTTGAGTTTGAAAAGCAGCCTGGCTTGGAGGGTTTCATTTATAATTTGACCATATAAATAAAGGTATTAACAACTATTACCTCAGATTGACAGCAGAGTTACGTTTATATAGCCAAGTCTAATCAGAGTTGCTTGACTAAACTGCTTTGCATAGTCCACTTTAAGGGATGGATCTTACCTGATGGTTAATATTCATAACTTGCTAAGTTGGTCTGTTGACTCAGATTAATAATATGTAATCAGTTACTTCATACTGAGTGATCCAATATGAATTCTATGACTATGCAAGGGGTTTTCAAGATTCAGGACAGATACTAACACATCCAGGGGCGTTATAGTTTATTTGACTGGGGTTTGATGAGTCTTGGGGCCTGCTGGTGACCCCTGATCTGGGATACCTTCATCAGACTCCCTCAATATTTTCTAATAGGGAGGAGGTTGAGAAGGGGGTACAGAGGGAAGATCTTTAGAGGCCAGAGCAGTGACCCCGCTCACCTACAACTTTATAAAGATCGCACAACTGTGATAAAAATTCTGCAAAAAACTTAATACCTCTTTTGAGCCTGTGGGAGAACTTATGACTCTATATACATAGAGGCTGGGTCTCCAGAAAGAATTTCTTCTATAATATTTATAACCTAGAGCAGACATATAATACACAATGAGAGATATACATGGGGATCTCTTGAGTTAACATTTGACAGTTGTAGTTTTTTTATCAATTCCATGTACTTTTTAAACCAGGGTGATCTACTGTATGAGGATCATATTGCTCTTAAATCAATTTGAACTAGAGAGAGGGTGAACACAAACTCTATTCTATAAGAAAAATAACCTAGTCTCTAAGGCATAATGGGTGCGCTTCTGGGACTTGTTCAGCAGGACCTTATATAACCTGATCCCCTTTGGGAGACTATCTGGGCGACAAGGACTTGGTGAAGTAGGGTCGTGTATAGATGGTAGTCTGGCAAAGAAAATTTTATAGGGGAGCTAGAGTAAGGTTTTTGGAAAAGGGAACAACAGTTATGAGGTTGGGGAGGTATCATTGCATGAAATATGAAAATATTCTGGCTTAGCATTACTGGTAAGACATTTGAGGGCCTTTGTCAAACTTATAATTAAAGTTGAAACTGAATAGATCATGGTAGCTGCAGGATTGGCGGTGAATAGGCCTCTGAGGACTTCTTAATATTCAAGAGAATGTTATTCAGTCAGTACTATGATCTCATGATGTTATACCTAAAGAAGGTATCGCCAATAAGTTAGTGCTCAAGACATGGCTTACAGTTTCTTGTCATAGATCATCCAGGATTGCTAAGAGGATGAAAACTTTTAGGAGATGTAAGCCACTGGATGCTATCCCCTCATGCTCTTAGGGAAGCACTGTTCCCACAGCAATTGAGGATGCGTCAAAAGCCATATTAAAGGCTTAAAGGTGTCTTCATGCTTGAGAACTGACGCCAAAAGAAAACCTCTATAATGGACTCAAACTCCAGTTGGGATTTACGTGTCCATTTGATGAGGGCATTATTCCAGTTAGTGGATGGAGGGGTGCCTCCAATTAATGGAGTAGGGAGAATTCTTTGAAAAAGATCTCTGTTCTGAGAAAGCTCATAAGTTGGTTCTAGGTAGCTGGGCAGGCTATGACTGGATAGCATGTAGCTTACAAGGGGAACTGCATAGTTTTCTTTCAGAGCTAGGTTATCAAGAAAGTTACCTCCTCATGGAAGAATTGTCACCTGGAGGGCTTCACAAAGAATACAGCCTTGTGGAGGGCTGCCATTACCACTTCCAGATCCTTTTCATGTTGCTTACAGGTGGGCAAAAAGATCTATATTTCATTGATATAGGTGACAGTGCATAATAAGTAAAGATCACCCAGGACATCATCAATGAGACGCTGTAAGGTTTCTAGTGCAGTTTTAAACAAAAGGCATCACTTTAAACTGAAATATACTCCACTTGGTGCAGATGGCTGTAAGATACTATTGCCATTCCTTGACCACTACTTAATTGATAGCCTTTACCAGACCAAGCTTATAAAACACCCGCAACTTTGTTATAGCTTGAGTGATAGATTGTTCCAGGGACATGGGATGAAGATTTGATTTTGTTACATTATTCAATGCCCATAGTCAACGCAGGGCATAAGAATCTATAGGCCTTATGGGTAAAAACAGGTGAAATGATGAGGGAGGATATATTAAAATACCAGCCTTTCTATAAAATTTAGTCAGCAATGTCCCAGGGCTTTATCCTCCTCTCCAGTATATGGATTAAGTGGAAGCTTATTGTTATAAAATCGGATGGTATTGTTAGTATCTGCCATATTGTTTGTACAGGGCGAACCCACTGAGCAACAGAAAGATGATGTGGGGATCGTTGGTCCTTCAGACACACTTGAAAATATACTAAAATTTAGGAGCAATCGGCCCATGACTCTTTTATTTATTTTAATAAATACAGCGACCTTTTTCTGTTCCGCTCTTTCACCTATTAACAAATTACTTTTCTCAATTGCCCATCTTGCTTATATATAGAGGCTTTGTAAAATACCGCTCTCATAGCTTGTACTATTCTATTCCGCCAATTCTCCTCAATTTTGGCTTGTTATTCTTTAGCTCTTTATTGCCCTAATTGTAGGCGATTTAATTCATATTTGTCAATTGTTGACATCACCTTATCACCTTATTGCCTTATTTAGAGGAGATCCAACAACCTATTATATCCCAATATTGCCTCATCTCAAGGCACTCAAATAATTATAACTGATATCATTTTTGGCATATTCTTCCCAATCTGCCCTAGCTGTACTAAGATTATTGTCCAGTCATATCGGAATTGTGACATTATCCCCTCCTTGACTGTACAAAAAGGCTCCTTTTGCTTGTATGGTTGGAGGAACTTCGCATGCGCTCAATATATGATTTGACCACTTGCAGGGTCCTTGATGGTATATGTGTCAACCCAGTTTTCTCTATAAATTTAAACGGACCAATCCAAATACTGACCAGCTTGTGTTTCCACCCAAACCTATGTTGGTCATGGAAGAGAACCATATCGCCTTCTTTGAACTGCGCCAATCTGCTACAACGTACCTTATTGGCAGCCTGATTCCTGATCTTCAAGGTTAAGCTGAAGAAATATGCTTCAGTTTGAAATTTGATCAGAGTGTTTGCAAGGTTAGTAAAATATTGATGGGGTTCCATTCTGCCAGTGTCTTTTACACACGAATAAAGTAACGCTGGAAGAGCTGGGTGTCAGTCATATAGCAGTTGGAAGGTGCTCTTCCCCGTGGTGGAATGGTAACTAATGTTATAGGCAAACTTGGCAGTGGAAAGGAGAGTACTCCAATATGAAGGTCGAACTGTTACTAATTTTTGTAGTATGTTCGCCAACCCACATTCACCCATTCAACCATTCCATTGAACTCGGGGTGATATGGAGTCATCAGAACCCCATAGATACCCATAGGCTCATTCAGTTTAGGGAGGATGTGCGAGGTGAAGTTGGTTCCATTATCAGTGAGAATGAAATGAGGGCAGCCATGTCACTGAATAATTCATTCCATTATGAACTTGGCCACTGTGACCACCCCCAAATCCTGTATTGGCCACGCTTCAACCCACCAGGTCAAATGGCCGATAGCCACCAGAATACACTTACACCAGTAAGCTCCTGTTGGAAAGGGACCAATGACATCAAGGGAAAAATTATACTAAGCAAAGTGTGGGTTTACTACCCGATACAAAGTCTTGCGGTTGAATGTCTTTTCCACTTGGCACTGATGGCAACAGGAAATGGTTTTAAGCACATTGAAGTTCATGCTTTCCCAATAGTACTGAGGGCACAATAACTCCATTGTCTTATGCACCCCACCATGTCTGACTGCCTTATGGGCGCTCATAATGATTACCAGCTGTGCTGAGGGTCACAGAAATTCACCGTAGAATTGCCAATCCACTTGTACATTTCCCCATTCTGTTAGAAGGTATTCGTTTGCACCTCATTCAACGCTTTAATCACTTAGGGTGGTTCGTTGTCATATTTTCTGAGCATCTTATTGTACATCAGTCACTGAGGTCCGCCATCATAGCAATAGTCAGCAGTCAAGATAAACAGTCAGCGTTCTGATGCTTTACTCCTGGGTGGTGAATGATCTCAAAGTCATAAGCCTGCAGCTTAAGAGCCCATCAAGCCAAACAGCCTTCAGGTCCTTTGAGGTTCAGCAACCAGCGTAATGATTCATGATCTGTTATGACTTTAAACTTTACCTCATGCAAGTAGACTCTGAATTGCTTATATGTGTAGATCACTACCAAGCACTATGACTCAGTAACAGTATAATTATGCTCATGGCAGTTCAGACTTCGACTACAGTATGCTGCGGGATGCTCCTATCCCTTATAATCTTTCTGAGAAAGTACTGACCCAACAGCAGAAAGGAATGCATCCATCTGAACAATAAATTCTCTAGCAAAGTTTGAATAGCATAACACCAGTGCACTGGTCAGCGCCATATGAAGTGTATCAAAAACATATTGAGGACGTTTCATCCATTTTAACACAGATTCCTTTTTAACAACTCGAATAGTGGCCCTCCAATACAGCTAAAGTTAGAGATAATGCGCCGGTAGTAACTGAACATTCCCAAAAATACCTGTATATCACGTTTACTATTAGGTGTAGTCATTTATGGATGGCCTCCAGATTAGTCAGCTGTGGTTCAGCCCCTTGGAGTCTACCACAAACCCCAGGTATTGCAATTGATCTTTGAAGAAGTTACATTTTTAAGGCTTAATTTTGATGTATGCCTCAGAAAGCTGGCAGAATACTCTTTTTAAATGATCCAGTGCTCAGAAAAAGTTTAAAAGAAAACGTTAATATCATCAAGGTATACAAGGACGCATGACAGCTTCAGGTCACAAAAAATAGTGTCCATGGTTCACTAAAACGTGGCTGGGGCGTTACACAGCCCTTGAGGCATTTGCGTCAGCTGATAAAGGCCTTTGGAGGTGATTATGGCACATTTTTCCTGTTCCACCGCGGTTATTTCGATTTTCCAGTAAACTGATTCAAGTACATTGCTTAAAAATAACGGGCTCCCCTTAACCAATCCAAACCATTGTCAATCCTTGCCAAGGATATGAGTCCTTTTTTGTAATACTTTTGAGCTTCCAGTAGTCTATTACTACAAAGTAGGCGCCATCCTTCTTTTTTACAATTAAGACGGCAAAGCCCACAGACTCTTGGATGGTGTGAGCATCCCTTGCTCCAGCAACTTGTCAATTTCATTAGTGACAACGTCTTTTGCTGCCCTTAATTGGCGGATTGGCTGAGATCTTATAGGGGGATAATCTGTGTTTATTTGATGGACCACCCCCAAGCACACCCTAAGCTGTGATTATTGACAGCAAAAATCCACTTGTACTTCTGAAATAAAGCTATTGCTTGGACTTTTTGTTATTATGATAGCCCTATTAGACTACTATGTGGTACCACCATCATTATGCCAGCCAGTGCCTTGGCTGGTAGACCAAATTCGTCCTATGACCCAAAATCATGAACCTGAAGGACCTCTTCTATTGGAGTCAAATGTAAAAACGCTACTAATTGGTGTTGGCAGATTTGCATTGGTTCATTCTGGAGGTTTACTAACAAAACCATAATCTCTCCATGGCCTGGAAGTATAATCCCTGGAGCCACATGATGCTCAAACCATATTTGATAATACAGCCCAATGTCTTCCCCATATAGCGCAACAGGCACTTCCACCTCTAACTCGGTGTTCACTATAACGTGATGTCCAGAAGGAATAGATATGGGCCCTGCAGCTCGGAGAGGTATCCCTTGATATTCATATATCTTCTGGGGAAGGGCCCGAGTCTTGTTTTTTAGTCAATGATACCGAACTGGCATCACGCCATCACTATATGCAATATTGATAAGGCTCATGTGCACTGGATCCTTTGGCACTCCACTAGAGGTAAAGTAAATTAGGATCCGCTGGTCCAAAATGGCGAGGATCTCCTCTGTCATATTAATGACAGCCTCAAAATGGCGCAGGAAAGCGGTTATGAAAAGCAAGTCATGGTTTTTGTTTGGTAGCACAATTGCCGGAGCTATGATAACAATGGACCCAAAGTGCGGAGATAGCGCACTGTAAACTCCCTCAGAGATGGTTCTTTCTGCTACAGCAGTTCCATACACCAAGCGATGGTCCACATCAGGTTTTAACGTCAGCTTCGCCATTGCCTTGGTGGAAGCTATGTTGACTGGAGCACCAGTATCTATTATAGCGTGAACTCTATTTTTCACTACAAAAATATCACAGTATGTAGACTCAGAATAAGAAGAATATTAACTATTTAATATGTGGACGTTTACAGAATCTCTTTTTCAAGAAAACTCATTATCCACTCGCCAACTTTGGGATATACTTTGACAATGGCGTCTACTAGAAGGGCGATGTTTACTCCTTTAAGATTTGGCGCATCCGTGGTAGAATCCAGATTGTCTGAGGAAGCCTGATCAAGCATTTGACAGGCATACGGCTTTGGTTGTTCTGGGGATTCTTTGTCTGCAGCAGCCTTGGCTTGAGCTCATGTTACTATGTTCACTCCTCCAACTAGCTGCTGGTATAAAATTCTGCCACATTCTGAGAGACTTCCACAGGATATACTACTATTGATTCAGGGATGTTTTGGTTTGGAATCGTGGAGGTAGAGGGTCCCATCTCTACTCCACTCCATCTTTTCCCTACAAGTATTGATTTTGGTGTATGTAGTGCACATGGAGGTTATGGCAGAATTTTTCCAAGTGAATAGGGTGGCCGCATTCATAGCAGATAACCCCATAAGAGCCATGACCTTGATTGTCATAAGAGGGTCCAGGTCAGAAAGTTTGGGTTTGTTCGGCGTAACCAGGCCCAGGTTGGTAATATGATTGCTGAAGTTCGGTGTAGCTAGTTCCTGGTTGGTAGCTAGGTTGCTGACGGTTTTCATGACCAGCCCATGGACGCTGATCAAATTACTGAGTATAATTTTTTGCCAAGGATGAGGCGCAGAGTTATAGTAAGGTCAAAGGTTGCTAGGCAGAACGTAAGTAAGACAAGAGTATTCTCCTGAATAAGAGGGTACAGTAGAGGCGTTAGTCTTCTGTTCCATATTTGGCAGCGGAAAGTTAGGGGATATGTGACACAAAAACTGTACAATTTTGAGCAGAGGAACATCGTCATCCAGAAGCGGCGAAATGACTTTGTGAAGCTCTCAGTATAGCTTCACCATAAAGGTCATGGAGATGCACACGTCGGCTTCTGCTAAGTACCCTGCCCCAATCAGCACATATGCTTCCATTGTAAATTTATCACCGAAGTCCAGTAAAGTCTCATTTGAGTGAGATCTGATCGTTGAGAATTCCACTTTCCGCTGTGAAATCTTTGAGGTACCCCCAAACAAGCAAAGCACAGTGTTTTTTACATCCCTATAGGTAACAGAGCTACTTGGGAGGTAACAGGTGACTTGATCGGTGCTCCCAACATCCAAGTCAGATATCAACAGTTTAGCCTTCTGTCTATCAGATGCACCTTCCGGTGCAAATTTAAATTATTTGAAGAAACCCTGAATATTCCCATTTTGATCAAACGGAGTAGTTTTTCAATATTAACCTCCTCATCCCATTCACAGCTTATTGGGCTATACTGAGGAATGAGTTGGGATCCAAAAGCAGTTTCCCAATGAGAAGTTGGTCCAGCAGAAGTAGGGATGTCCGCCGCTTCATGGGTAGCGTGGCCTTCTGCTGTGGGTGGCACAGCCATTACTTGAAGGAATTGGCGCTCCAACCCATATTTGTATCCAGTACTACTGTTGTAAAATCAGCAGCATGTGAGGGTACACCAAAGGGTTTTGGAACAGGTTTTGGCCCAATGAGCAGCTAGGATCAATGATGTGAGGATTGTAGTCCTGAAAATAAAATAGTAGACTTATAAATAAATATGGAGCACTTGCTCCCACAACTCTTCTTTATTACTATATTTATTACAGCTGATTCCCGCTGTTCTGCTAACTTTAAACTACAAAAACCTAATCTTCCTCAATCATTTCATCCTGCTTATATTGTAACAATTTTGGATGATACTACTTACATGGCTTAGTAACTCAATTCGCCATATCTCATTGGTTATGTCAATTCTTCATTCATTAATCTCACGACTCCCAATTTCAGGAGATTTACCAACAACCCAATATCGCCTAATTTCGAGGCGCTCAAATTACCATTACTCCTATCAATCTTGGCAGATCCATCCGTCCCACCCTCACGACCTAGAGCTTATTGTCCAGTCATATCGGAATCACAACATTACCCCCTCCTTGACGGGACAATAAGGCTCCTATTGCTTATATGCCTG
Source organism: Massospora cicadina (assembly GCA_022478985.1). Lineage (NCBI taxonomy): Eukaryota > Fungi > Entomophthoromycota > Entomophthoromycetes > Entomophthorales > Entomophthoraceae > Massospora > Massospora cicadina. The sequence goes on from JAKSZP010013667.1 coordinate 43,830, forward strand.
GAGGAACTTCGCATGCACTCAGTTGATGATCCAACTGCTAGCAGGGTCCTTGATAGTATATGAATCTATGCCTGTCTTCTCAATGACTTTAAATGGTCCAATCCAGATATTGGCCAGCTTGTGTTTTTGGCCAAACCCATGTTGATCATAGATTAAGACCATGTCTCCATCTTTAAACTGTGCTAGGTCACTCCGCCATACCTGATTGGCAGCCTGGCTTTTATTCTCTTGGCTAAGCTGAAAAAGTACGCTTCAGTTTGTGATTTTGATCAGCGTATTTGTTAGAACAGTCAAATAGCATAGCAGATCCATTCCGCCAGTGTCCTCTACACAGGCAAATAGGGGGAGGGCAGAGCAGGGTGCCATCCATAAAGCAATTGGAATGGGCTTTTCCCCATGGCCAAATGGTAGCTAATATTGTAGGCAAACACTGCGGTAAAAAGGAGGGTACTACAATCAGAGGGCCTGTCCGTGACCAACTTCTGGAGTATGTTCACCAGGGTCCCATTAGCCCGTTCAACCATTCTGTTGGACTCAGGGTGATATGGAGTTGTTAGAACCCCACGGATAGCCATCAGCTCCTTTAGCTTAGGTAGAATGTGTGAAGTGAAGTTCGTCCCATTATCAGTAAGGATGAATTGGGGACAACCGTGTTGCTGAATTATACACTCCATAACAAACTTGGCCACCGTTAGTGCCCCCAAATCTCGTATTGGTCACGCCTCAACCCATCTGGTCAAGTGGTCAATTGCTACTAGGATGTATTTGCACCATTTTGCCCCTGTTGGCAAGGGACCTACCACATTGATCAAAATGGTGTTCCAGACAAAGTGCGGCTTCACTAACTGATATGAAGTCTTCTGTTGTAACGGCTTTTCCACTTAGCATTAGTGACAGGAGGAGATCTTATCAAGAATATCGAAGTTCATGCTTTTCCAGTAATACTGAGGCTGCAATAATTCCATGGTCTTATGCACTCCACCATATCCAACCGCTCGGTGTGCACTCATCATAATATTTGGGCAGGTGGAAGGTCTTGGGATATTCATGGTCGTGTCCCCTATCCACTTATATAATTCCCCATTTTTCTGAAACGTATTGGCCCTTATTCCGTCCAATACCTTGATGACTGGGGGCGGTTCATAGTTGTACTTCTCACTAAGCATCTTATCAAACAGAATAGCACTCAGATCCGCTGTAACTGCAATCATAGGTAATCTCAATAAACAATCAGCATTCTGGTGTTTTGCTCCAGGTCAGTAAAGAATTTCAAAAATTTTATGCCTGCAATTTAAGAGCCCATTGGGCCAGACGCCCTTCTGGTTCTTTCAGATTTTGTAGCCAGCGTAGCAAGGCATGATTCGTTACATCTTTGAATTTCACCTCATGCAAATACACTCAAAATTGCTTATAGGCTTAGTTCACTGCCAAGCACTCCCTCTTGATCATGATGTAATTGCGTTCATGGCTGTTCAAACTGCGACTACAGTATTATATGGGATGCTATTCTCCTTCCTCGTCTTTTTGGGATAGGACTGCCCCTACAGCGGAAAAGATGCATCTGTCTAAAAATGAACTCTTTTTGAAATTGGGATAGCGTAACACTGGCGCACTGATTAACGCCATTTGAAGCATATCAAAAGCGCGTTGCTGACGTTCCACCCATTCAAACATAGTTTCCTTTCTTATTAACTCAAAGAGTGGGCCCCCAATACATCTGAAGTTAGGATGAAGTGCCGGTAATATCCAAACATCCCCAAAAAGACCTGTATATTTGACTTACTGTTGGGTGGAGTCATTTTTTAAATAGCTTCCACTTTGGCTGGTTGAGGTCTCAGCCCTGTGGCATCAACCACAAACCCCAGGTACTCCAGCTGGTCCTTAAAGAAGTGGCATTTCTGGGGTTTAATCTTGATGTTGGCCTCAGCAAGCCAGCGGAATACAGCTTCTAAATGGTCAAGGTGTTTGGAGAAGCTTCATTAGAAAACATTAATGTTGTCAAGGTATACAAGGACACATGACAGTTTTAGGTCCCCCAAAATAGTATCCATTGCTCGTTGAAACGTAGCTGGGGCATTACACAGCCCTTGTGGCATCCAGGTTGGTTGGAAAAGACCTTTAGATGTGATTACGCAAGCACTTCTTCTGCTCCACCAGTGGTAACTTAATTTGGCAATAGCCTGAGATTAGGTCCATAGCTAAGAAGAACTGAGCTCCCCTAGCCAATCTAAAGCGTTGTCAATCCGTGGTAAGGGATATGAGTCCTTTTTAATGATGCTGTTGAGCTTTTGGTAGTCAATTACTACATGGTTGGTGCCATCCTTTTTTTAACAATTAGAATGGGTGAAGCCTATGAACTCTTCAATGGTTCAAGCATCCCTTGCGCTAGTGACTTTTCAATTTCCTTGGTTACTACTTCTTCCACCACCCTTGATCGGCGGATTGGCCTTGACCTGATGGAAGGATGATCTCCAGTGTCCAGCCTATGAACCACCCTCCTCGCGCATCCTAAATCATGGTTGTCAACAGCAAAAATCTCTTTATATTTTTTTAAATTAAATTGATTGCCATATCCTTCTGTGGTTCTGACAGCCCCATTAATTCATCGTGAAATACAACTGCCATTAAACTGAGCTGTAGTTTGAAAGGTAGACAAAATTCCTCCAGCGACCCAGATTCATGAACCAAAAGAACCTCCTCAATGGGGATTAAGCATAAATATGCCACTATTTGGTGGCGGTGGATTTGCAGTGGTACCGTTTGTAGATTTTCAAGCAAAACTTTGATCTCCCATTGCCCTGGTAAAATAATGATTGGGGCCACGTGGGGCTCAAACTGTGATTGCTGATACAGCCCAATAACCTCCCCATAGAGTCCATCTGGAACTTCAATTACCAAGTCAGTGTTCACTATAACTTGATGCCCAGATGGAATAGATATAGGTCCAGCAGCTCTAAGCGGCAGCCCTTGATATTCATATATCTGTTGAGGAAGGGCCCGGGTTTTGCCCTTTGACTGATGGTAGCGCACTGGAATTACTCCATCGCTATAAGCTAGATTAATATTCCCCATATGCACCGGATCATTTGGTACTCCGTTAGAGGTGAAGTAAACTGGTATTCGCTGGCCCAATATTTTAAAAGTCTCATTCATCATATCAATAACAGCCCATAGTGCCGCAAGAAGGCAGTTCCAATTAATAGATTACAATTGCTATTTGGTAACACTATAGCTGGAGCTACCATGACAATAGAACCAAACCTCAGCGAAAGTGCACTGTATGCTTCCTCAGAGACCAAATTCTCCACTCCAGCAGTGCCATATACCATCCGTTGTCCCACATCTGGTTTTAATGACAACCTGGCCACCAATTTGGTTGAGACTATATTGACAGGGGTACCAGTATCTATGATGACACAGACTCGGGTCTTAGCTACAACCAGGTCACAGTAAGTACATTCAGAGTAGGATGAATCTCGACTGTTAATAACATGGACATCTAAAGAATCCCTGTTTCTAAAGAAACACGCAATTTTTCACCAATTCTGGGGAATTGGTTTATAATAGCTTTGACTGGAAGAGCGAAGCTTACTGCTTGCAAAAAAGGTGCATCCAAGGAGAGGTCTAATTTTTCAGGGGTTACTTGGTAGAACATTTGACAAGCATATGGCTCAACATGCATTTGAGACCCTTTTCCTCCATATTCGCTGACTGTACTTGTGTCAAAACATTCACCCCTCCAACCAGCTGCTGATATAAAACTGACTCATTGTGCAAGGAAACTCCCATTGAATATTCTAATTTGGGTTCAGGTGGGGCGTCTTGGTTTGGTATAGCGGAGATAGAGAGTCCCTTCTCTACTCCGCTCTGACTTTTCTCTGGCCATACTGTCCTGGCTGTACACATGAGACCAGTTGATTAGGGCACCATTGTGCCAAATTCCCCTGACGACTGCATTTAAAACAGCTAATACCATAGGGCTCATGTCTCTGACTAATGCGATACAACTATGATGAGAGTGAAGCTGGTAGTGATCAGCATAAACAGGTCTAGGGCGATAGTTGGCCAGGGACGATAATCAGGAATGGGTTGGACGTTTAACTGCTGATGATAACCTGGTGAAATCTGCACTGGACTGCCAGTGTTCCCAAAATATGATGATTCAGCAGTTATAGCAGAAGGACTTAGCTCAGCATTAGTTGAAGGGAAGTTGGCTGATATACAGTGCAAAAACTGAACAATTTTAAGCAAAGGTACATCTTCATCCAACAGGGTGGCCATAACGTTATGTAACTCACGGTATGGCTTCACAGCAGAAGTCATTGCAATACTCACTTCCGCTTCAGATAAAATTCTGGCCCCAATTAGCATGTGAGCTTCTGCCAATAATTGCTCAGCAAACGCGGTGAGGGTTTCATTCCGTTGAAACTTAATGGTCAATAATTTGGCCTTTCGCTGTGACATCTTTGCAATTCCGCTGAACAACTGCAGCACCATGTCTTTGACTTCTTGGTATATAAGGGAACTACCTGGAAGATAACAGATGACTTGATCAGCACTTCCGACATCTAAGGAAGAAATCAGCAGTTTTGCTCTTTGTTGATCTGAAACTCCTTCAGTTGCAATCTCAAATCGCTTAAAGTACCCATAAATTTTTCTTTGCGATCAAATGAGGGCAGCTTATTGCAGTAGACATCCTGGAGCAGCTCATCTTGTTTTTTAAGCACAGCATCCAACGCCAGTTTCAGCTCCACATAGGCAACTTGAGGCAACATGGCTGGCAACTGAGTTTTTATCATATTCTAATTGATCAATGGCCCTTTGTAGTGAGCACCACTGTTTTAAAATCGGTAGTATGTGAGGGATACAACGAAGGGTTTTGGCACAGGGTTTGATCCACTGAGCAGCTAGGATCAACAATGTGAGGATCGTTGTCCTGAAAATATAAATTATAGACTAATAAAATAAATATGGAGCACTTGCTCCCACAACTCTTCTTTATTACTATATTTATCACAGCTGATTCCCGCTGTTCTGCTAACTTCAAACTACAAAAACCTAACCTTCCTCAATCATCTCATCCTGCTTATATCATAACAATTTTGGATGATACTACTTACATGGCTTAGTAACTCAATTCGCCGTATCTCATTGGTTATGTCAATTCTTCATTTAATACTCTCACGACGCCCAATTTTAGGCGATTTACCAACAACCCAATATCGCCTAATTTCGAGGCACTCAAATTACCATTGCTCCTATCAATCTCGGCAGATATATCCGTCCTGCCCTCACGACCTAGGGCTTATCATCCAGTCATATCAGAATCATGACAACTACCATCCTAGGTGTAGTAGCTCCGGCCAGCATCATATTCTTACTCGTATGATGCCCCCCTTTGTTGTTCACCCTTGTCCCAGTGAGAAGACTGAGAGGCACTGGTCAATTTCCTCTCTGCATACTGCAGCCATTTGGTAGTATCATCCAACCAGTTGGCGAGTTCCTTGTGTTTGTTGTCCCAAAATTTTCATTTGGCTAGTTGTGCTATCAAGCTGGTGCATGACAGCATTTTGTTCTTGAAGGACTTCATCCTGTTTTTTGAGCACTGCGACTAAGGTAAGTTTGAGTTCCTCATACCCATCTGGTGCAGAGTTCCATGAAGATTCCCCAGAAACACAGGCTGTGTGAGACATGGCTGGTGACTGGAGTTTTTATTACTTGGTGGTTGATCAATGGGCCCCCTGTAGTGAGCACCACTGTTATAAAATTGGATGGTAGTGTTAGGATCCGCCATATTGTTTGTATAGGTTGAACCCACTGAGCAACAGACAGATGATGTGGGGATCGTCAATCCTTTGGACACACTTGAAAATATACTAAAGATTAGGAGCAATCGCCCCATGACTCTTTTATTTATTTTGATAAATACAGCGACCTTTCGCTGCTCCACTCTTTCTCTTATTAACAACATACTTCTTTCAATCGCCCATCTTGCTTATATAGAGCAGCTTTGGATGATATTGCTCTCATAGCTTGGACTATTCTATTCTTCCAATTTTTCTTGATTTTGGTTTGCTATTATTTAGCTCTTTATCACCCTAATTTTAGGTGATTTAATTTAAATTCATCAATTGTTGACATTGCCTTATTTCCTTATTGCCTTATTTAGAGGCTATCTAATAATAACCCGTTATATCTCATATCGCCTCACTCAAGGCACTCAAGTAGTTGTGACTGAGTCATTCCAGAAGATTCTTTCCAATCCTCCCTAGCTGTCCAAGATTAACATCCAGTCATATCGGAATTGCAGCACTTATCTTTAAATTTATTGTGGGGAAGGCCAACCATGGGATGGACACTTCTGGATATGACTCAGGGAAGACAAAGTTAGTACCAGGGGAGGCACCCCAGAGAAGCGATGCTATCACTTGTTGCCAGCGGGAACGCTACTTATGGGGAGGGAACGTGTGAAGGGGCCGTAGCCACTACTGAGCACGTGTGGAGGAAGGGGTCTGATTTGATGAACCAGACTGGGAACCAGGAGGAGACCAGCTGTCAGCGATGCAGTGGGAGATATTCAAACATCCACGCTTGAAAGTGGTCCACCAAATGAGACCAGAATCTGTGGACAGCTTCTGGGAGGGTGGGGATAGAGCCAGCGATGGCATCCAAGACAATTGTGTGGATAGTCCACATGGCGATTGCAACCACCAGAGCATGGAGGGAGGGTGGGAGGGTGGAGGCCATTGATTAAGCAAACATATCTCTTACAGACTGAAGGGATGCGTTTGATCCTGGCCTAGCAGACGTTGGACTTCGTGCCATATCACTTTAGAGGTGGGGCACTTCTCCAGGCGGTGGAACAGCGTTCCATACTGGCCACACACGACACAGGATGAGTATAAAGCGTTAGAGCGCTCAGCTGTACAATACACCCGCCTCAGGCAGCGCCACACATGGGAGCGGACTTGAAGCTGCAACAGAGGATGGTGTGCATATTTCCAGATAGTTTTTTGGGTCTCGATGGAATAAGGGATGTCCATCATGTCCAGGTAGTCCACCCTGGATAAGAAATGGGGCCGAATGGGGATCACGCCATCATGGATAGGTAGCCCCTGTACCTCTTGTGTGAACTGAGGAGAGGGGCGGCCTCTTCAGGTTGTATGTCCACTAATATGAATTCTCCACTCTGCGCTTCGCATGGAGAGTAGGATTCGTTTGTAGTGGGTTTTAGTCCTGTGAGGACCTGTGGCCTATGAGTGTGATGCGAGGTAATTCATCAGGGAGTGGGGGTTTGATGGATTGTTGAGGCCAAGGCTTGGGAGAAGTTGGAGTGGGCCGCGCGGGACCAGTGTTGGGATGGGAGTGTAGGAGCGGTGACGGCCGCTATTCAGGTGCTCAGGATCTTGGAAGCATGGGCTTTGAAGTCAAGCAGGCCCATGCCACCTTGATGATGAGGGCCAAACATGACCTATAGCCATACTGGTGGAGGGCGGCCTGACCAAAGCCATCCTTGCAGCAAGGCATACAGGGATTTGAAGAAGCTTGGGGAGAAGGGGATGGCGTGGGCTCCGAACCAGACTTTTGATAGGAGCATAGAGTTAGCTAGAACAACCCTGCCAGTAAGGGTAGTAGGGTGGGCTCTGAGAGAGGCGATTCGCTTTGTCACGTTGTCCAGTACATGGAACTCCATTACTGCTGATGCGTATCCGCCTGCCTCCATCCACACGCCCAGACGGCGCACCAGTTCTATGGTAGGACGTGGCATGAAGGGGAGCACCAGTGGAGCGGTGTGTGTTGAGTTAGTAAGGCGTGGACATGGGCGAGCAGATGGGCCGGGTTGGGAACTAATTGCTGGGGACCAGCAGTTATGAAACCGACCAAGGAGGATGATTTCAGTTTTGGAGGCGTTCAGTGCCGCGTTCCTTACCCGGGAATATTCCTGGATGAGGGCTTCAAGAGCGCGTGCATCTTTATTATTAGACACCCCCACCACGAAGTCATCTGCAAATGCCATCATCTTGACTGGGGTTTGGCCTGGCACATGGACCCCATGAGTTGGGCATTCACATTTCGCAGTAGTGGGTCAAGGCTGAAGTTGTAGAAGAGTGGGCTAAGGGGGTCCCCTTGTCGCAAGCCCCTTTGAGGGCGGACTACTTCCGTTAGGAAGCCAGGGCCACGCACTGCCATTGTTGCAGATTCCATGAGCAGCATCACCCAGTTGATGAAGTGGGGGGTAGGCGGAATTGATAGAGGCAGGCCCTTAGGTATTCCCAGTTTACTCTATCATAAGCCTTTTGTTGGTCCAAGAATACCAGTGCCCTAGAGGCTGTGGACTGACATGCATTATCCACGGAGTGCATGTTATCCTAAATCGACCTTCTGGGGATGAAACTGAATTGTTCTGGAGAGATGGTGGCAGATGCTACAGTCCCTAAACGGTTATCCATGATTTTTGTTAAAATTTTGGTGTCTGTGTTTGTTAGAGAAATGGGGTGCCAGTTGGCTAAGTCAAGCTTATCCCCTTTCTTGAAGAGTGTGACAGTAAAGGCCTCATGTCCTCCTGGTAGGAGGCGCATTTCCAACAGGCTTTGGTTAAGTGAGGCGAGCAGCAATAAGGATATATATTTGAAATATTTTTTGTAAAACTCATATGGAATGCCATCTGGGCCTGGGCATTTTCAGTTTGGCGCACTGCGAATGGCTGTCCATAATTCATTCAGAGTAATTAAATTCATTATTTCTGGGTATTTGAAAATGGTGCGGATATGAGCTCAGTCAAGAAATTCTGCCACTTCAGCCAGCTGAATTGGTTCAGCTCAGTATAACTTGGAGTAATATCTTTGCATATTAATTGCCACTTCGGCTGGTGTGTCCACAATGGAATTATCCGATCTTCACACCTGTGTGCAGGCCACGCTCTGGTGTGGTGCGAAAATTTTTATTAAAGAAATATGTGGTGCACTTGTCACCTTTTATGATGCGTGTGACCCTGTATTGAACACAAACCAGATGTTTGTGTTGCCTTTTGAGTGCGTTGAGGTGGGCAGCTGCCTCCGCCCACTTCTGGCCCCATGCAGGGCTATATCCTGTAGCTGGAATGTTGGACTCCAAGTGTGCCAATTCCGCCAGAGCGCGTAAGATAACCGCTGATGTGGCCCATGAGCATCTGGAGGAGAGATGGCGAGAGTGGTGGATGGTGTTCTCTTTGAAAGTTGCACATGTGAAAATGGGGTCTGTGCAAAACGGTGCAACAAATGATTTTGCTAAAGTTGCCTCTTCCACCCACGTGGAAAATCCTGGCGACGCGAGCTCAGGGGGCAGATTTTGCACCAATGTGGGGCCTTAGCAACTGTGACAGGTAGGTGGTAGGTTATCAAGACCAGTTGGTGGTCAGAGAATTCCATTTTCGTTGTTTTGAAGTGGGAGATTTTGGGCTGGAATTTCGCCGATGTTAGAATAAGGTCAATGCGGGTCATGGACCTTAATTGGCCGTTGTGAATGTGGGGACATGTCATGTTTTGAGCAGCGGGGCATGTCGCAGCAGCGCATCCATTAACCCAAGGGTGGCCTTTAGAATGCATAGTTCTACATGACCCTGTGGGGTGTGGGGTGAGGGAGGCCACCGGTCCATTGGTGAGGTTAGCCAACAGTTCATGTCGCTGGCTAGGAAAGAATCAGGGGGTAGTGGGAGGGATTTGACCGATGAGAAAAATTCCTGACGCTTGTGTGCACCGTTTGGTGCATAGATGTTGATGATTGCATGCACTACGTCAGCCCACGAGAAGGTGATGACAAGCACTCAGCCATTTAGGAATGTTTCTGAGGATGTGAATTTGAAAAAATTATTTTTCTGAATTAGCACCCCACAGTGCTTTGACCAAAAGGATAAGAATGGGAGGAGCATTGTTTTCCAAGCTTCCTCGGAACCTCGTGGACAGTGGGACTCCTGGATGGCCAGGATATCCACGGGTAAATTGTGTTGTAAAAAACTCAGTTTCCTAGCCCAGGACGGGGAGGCCTTGAGTCTGATGATATTCAACATCCCTAGAGTGAAGGTTTCCCCCATCGCACCTTAGGTGCAAGGGGGTGGGCCCCTGGGCCACCATCCTCTTCTATGTCCCCACGGGCTTTCACAGCAGTGCGGGTGTTAGCAGCAACGCTATCAGAGTTTTTGTTGATTTTTGTGGAAAGAGTCGCGTTGGCTTTGGCCTTCACTTTTTGTTTTCCCAACGTTGGACGAATTTTTTGTGGTGCGGATGAGTTTGGTGCACCGTCAAGTGGATCAAAAAAATGTTTTCAGTTGGGATAGGTCCCAAGTCAGTTTTGACCATAGCTTGGGTGCAACAATTGGGTGAGATCGAATCTCCCGTCAGATCCTCAGATTGAGTGGCCCGCTCGGCATGGGCTTCCCAATCTGATTGGATGATGGATTCCTGTGTTGCTTCCACCGCGAAGGTCTCCATGTCCTCCTGGCATTGTGAGTGTGGGATAGTGGTGGTAGCCTTGGCCGCTTCCTTGGCCGCGGCCCTATGGGCCCTATGGGCCTGCTTGGCCTTCTTCCACTCCTGCAGGGAGATAGGCTTTACCAATAGGTAGCAGCCTTGTGCTCCCCATGGGAAAGCCTCCTTAGTGCTTGCAGTTGGTTCGTAGTGCGCCTCTCCGTTGGCCATGGCCGCTGAGGGGTGCTCTTGGAATGTGACGCCCTCCTTGATGGGGCATGCGTGTGCCTTATGGCTGAACGCGTCACATTGGGTGCAAATGGGGGGCGCGCTGTCCACAGTTACCCGGAATGGGTGGGTGGTATGCCCTGCAATATCAATAAAAGTGGAGTGCAGGATCTGGGTTAGGTCCTTCGCGATCTCCTCAGTTCAGGTCAGAACTGCGATGGCTTTGCCGGTGCACAGGTGTGGCATCAGCATGAAGCGTTGCATTTCAAAAAATTGTATTTCGCCATATATGACGAGACCATCTTTCAGGTGTTTTTCCAGAAATGTCACGTTTTACCATAGTAGGCAAAAAGTCAAACGTGAGAAAAATTTGGTTTGATTTTGTCCATCTGGTGCATTTGATTTCGATGACCCATTGCCCTTCAGGGAGGTCGACCACTATGCGCACTGCTGCAGCCTCGTCTGCTGCTTTTTTCTTTTGAAACCTAGGTCCAGCTGACTACTCGACATGGAGTGAGGTGCAATGTACACCACAGTTGGGAAAACTTTGTGTACATCTTCACAAATTTTTTCCCATAAGGCCGTTTTTTGGATGTCCAGATACACACAGACTCCAAATTCCACCGACAAAAGTGGCTGGGAGTGTGGCGTGTTGATGTACTGGTTGCATCGTGCTTGCCACGTGAGTATCTCTGAGGAAATTGTGACCGCCATTTTTTTAAGATTTTTGTCTATTCTGCCGGATTCTCTGGGGCGTTTTTGAACGTTGGAGGCCGCGGGCCTTCCACCTGCTCCTCTTACCTTGCTTGCCCAACTGCTCCCTGACATGGGCGCAGACTAATCTCCTCTGTGAAATTATCAAACTAGATTCAGTCTTGAATTGAATAGGTTGCAAAAGTGATTGCAACGAGAAAGAAAAGTTTGCAACACTTATCTTGACTAGATGTATTTTCTATCGAAATTCCAAGTCATATTCATTTAAATTTATTGCGGGAAGGCCGACCATGGGACGGACACTTCCGAATATGACTCAGACGAGACAAAACTCAGTACCAGGTGAGGCACCCCAGAGAAGCGATGCTATCTCTTGTTGCCAGCGGGAACGCCACTTATGGGAAGGGGGAGGGAACGTGTGTAGGGGCGTAGCCACTATTGAGCACGTGTGGAGGAAGGGGTCTGATTTGATGAACCAGACTGGGAACCAGGAGGAGACCAGCTGCCGGCGACGTGGTGGGAGATATCCAAACATCCACGCTTGAAAGTGATCCACCAAATGAGACCGGAATCTGTGGACAGCTTCAGGGAGGGTGGGGATGGATCCAGCGATGGCAGATAAGACAATCGTGTGGATAGTCCACATGGCGATTGCAACCACCAGAGCACGAAGGGAGGGTGGGAGGGGGAGGCCATTGATGAAGCAAACATATCTCTTGACAGAATGAAGGGATGTGTTTGATCCTGGCCTAGCAGATGTTGGACTTCGCGCCATATTACTTTAGAGGTGGGGCACTTCTCCAGGAGGTGAAACAGCGTTCCATACTGGCCACACACGACACAGGATGAGTGTAAAGCATTAGAGCGCTCAGCTGTACGATACACCCGCCTCAGGCAGCGCCACACATGGGAGCGGACTTGAGGCTGCAACAGAGGATGGTGTGCGTATTTCCAGATAGTCTTTTGGGTCTTAGTGGAATAAGGGATGTCCATCATGTCCAGGTAGTCCACCCTGGATAGGACTTTGGGTCGAATGGGGATCACGCCATCATGGATGGGTAGCCCCTGTACCTCTTGTGTGAACTGAGGAGAGGGGCGGCCTCTTCGGGTTGTATGTCCACTAATACGAATTCTCCACTCTGCGCTTTGCATGGAGAGTAGGATTCGTTTGTAGTGGGTTTTGGTCCCGTGAGGACCTGTGGCTGATGTGTGTGATGCGAGGTATTTCATCAGGGAGTGGGGGTTTGATGGATTGTTGAGGCCCAAGGCTCGGGAGAAGTTGGAGCGGGCTGCGCGGGACCAGTGTTGGGATGGGAGTGTAGGAGCAGTGACGGCAGCAATCCAGGTGCCTAGGATCTTGGCGGCATGGGCTTTAAAGTCAAGTAGGCCCATGCCACCATGATGATGAGGGCCAAACATGACCTCTAGCCTTACTGGTGGAGGGCGGCCTGACCAAAGCCAACCTTGTAGCAAAGCATACAGGGATTTGAAGAAGCTTGGGGAGAAGGGGATGGCGTGGGCTTTAAACCAGACTTTGGATAGGAGCATAGAGTTGGCAAGAACAACCCTGCCAGTGAGGGTAGTAGGGTGGGCTCTGAGAGAGGCGATTTGCTTCGTCACGTTGTCCAGTATATGGCCCTCCATTACTGCTGACGCGTATCCTCCTGCCTCCAACCACACGCCCAGATGGTGTACCGGTCTTATGGTAGGTTGCGGCACAAAGGGGAGCACCAGTGGAGCGGTGTGTTTGAGTTAGTAAGGCTTGGACTTGGGCGAGCAGCTGGGCTGGGTTGGGAACTACTTGCTGGGGCCCAGCAGTTCTGAAACCGACCAAGGAGGATGATTTCGGTTTTGGAGGCGTTTAGTGCCGCGTTGCTTACCTGGGAATATTCCTGGATGAGGGCTTCTAGCGCGCATGCATCTTTGTTATTAGACACCCCCACCACGCAATCATCTGCAAATGCCATCATCTTGACTGGGGTTTGGCCTGGCACATGGACCCCAGTGAGTTGGGCATTCACATTTCGCAGTAGTGGGTCAAGGATGAAGTTGTATAAGAGTGGGCTCAGGGGTTCCCCTTGTCGCAGGCCCCTTTGAGGATGGACTACTTCTGTTAGGAAACCTGGGCCGCGCACAGCCATTGTTGCAGATTCCGTGAGCAGCATCACCCAGTTAATGAAGCGGGGAGGTAGGCGGAATTGTTGGAGGCAGGCCCTAAGGTATTCCCAGTTTACTCTATCATAGGCCTTTTGTTGGTCCAAGAATACAAGTGCCCCAAAGGCTGTGGACTGACACACATTAGCCACAGAGTGCACGTTATCCCAAATTGACCTTCTGGGGATGAAACCGAATTGTTCTGGAGAGATGGTGGCAGATGTTACACTCACATTAATGGTTAGCCATGATTTTTGTTAAATTTTTGGTGTCTGTGTTTGTTAGAGAAATGGGGCGCCAGTTGGCTAAGTCTAGCCTATCCCTTTTCTTTAAGAGTGTGACTGTAAAAGCCTCATGTCCTCCTGGTAGGAGGCGCGTTTCCAACAGGCTTTGGTTGAGTGAGGCTAGCAGCAATGGGGATATGTATTTAAAATATTTTTTGTAGAACTCATATGGAATACCATCTGGGCCTGGGCATTTTTGGTTTGGCGCACCGCGAATGGTAGTCCATAATTCGCTCGGAGTAATTAAATTCATTATTTCTGGGTATTGAAAAATGGTGCGGATATGAGCTCTGTCAAGAAATTCCGCCATTTTTGGCCAGCTGAATTGGTTCGGCTTGGTATAACTTAAAGTAATATCTTTGCATTTTGATTGCCACTTTGGCCGGTGTGTCCATGATAGAATTATCCGATCTTTGCACCTGTGTGCAGGCCACGCTCTGGCGTGGTGCAAAATTTTTTTTGAAGAAGTATGAGGTGCACTTGTCGCCTTTAGTGATGCGTGTGGCCCTGTATTGGACACAAACCCGATGTTTGTGTTGCCCTTCAAGTGCGTTGAGGTGGGCTGCTGCCTCCGCCCACTTCTGGCCCCATGCAGGGCTATATCCTGAGGCTGGAATGTTGGACTCCAAGTGGGCCAATTCCGCCAGCGCACGCGATATAACCGCTGATGTGGCTCGTGAGCGTCTGGATGAGAGATGGCGATAGTGGCGGATGGTGTCTTTTTTGAAAGTTGCCCATGTGGAAATGGGGTCCGCGCAAAACGGTGCAACAAACAATTTTGCCAAAGTTGCCTCTTCCACCCACGTGGAAAATCCTGGCGACGCAAGCTCTGGGGGCGGATTTTGCATCAATGTGGGGCCTTTGCAACTGTGACGGGTAAGTGGTAGGTTATCGAGACCAGTCAGTGGTTGGAGAATTCCATTTTCGTTGTTTTGAAGTGGGAGATGTAGGGTTGGAATTTCGCCGGTGCTAGAATAAGGTCAATGCGGGTCATGGACCTTAATTGGCCATTGTGGACATGGGGACGTGTCATGTTTTTGAGCAGTGGGGCATGTCGCGGCAGCGCATCCATTAACCCAAGGGTGGCTTTTAGAATGCATAGTTCTACATGACCCTGTGGGGCGTGGGGTGAGGGCGGCCACCAGTCCGTTGGTGAGGTTAGCCAACAGTTCATGTCACCAATTAGGAAAGAATTGGGGGTAGTGGGAGGGATTTGACCAATGAGAAAATTCCTGACGCTCTTGTGCACCGTTTGGGGCGTAAATGTTGATGATTGTGTGTGCAACATTGGCCCATGAGAAGGTAACAACAAGCACTCGGTAATTTAGGAATGTTTCTGAAGCTGTAAATTTGAAAAAATTGTTTTTCTGAATTAGCACCCCACAGTGCTTTGACAAAAGGATAGGGATGGTAGGAGCATTGTTTTCCAAGCATCCTCGGAACCTCGTGGACAGTGGGTTTCCTGGATGGCCAGGATATCCACGGGTAAATTATTTTGTAAAAAACTCAGTTTCCTAGCCCAGGATGGGGAGGCCTTGAGTCCAGCAATATTCAGCATCCCTAAAGTGAAGGTTTCCCCATCGCACCTTAGGTGTGAGGGGGTGGGCCCCCTGGCCCACCAGCCTCTTTCAGGTCCCCACGGGCTTTCACAACAGCGCAGGTATTAGCAGCAACGCTATCAGGGTTTTTGTTAATTTTTGCGGAAAGAGTTGCATTGGCTTTGGCCTTCGCTTTTTGTTTTCCCAACGTCGGACGAATTTTTTGCGGTGCGGATAAGTTCGGTGTACCATCAAGTGGGGCAAAATTTTTTTTTTCAGTTTGGGATAGGTCCCAAGTCAGTTTCAACCAGGGCTTGGGTGCAGCAATTAGGTGAGATTGAATCTCCCATTGGATCCTCAGATTGAGTGGCCCGTTTGGCTTGGGCCTCCCAATCTGATTGGGTGATGGATTCCCGAGTTGCTTCCACCGCGAAGGTCTCCATGTCCTCCTGGCGTTGTGAGTGTGGGATGGTGGTGTTGACCTTGGCCGCTTCCTTGGCCGCGGTCCTATGGGCCTGCTTGGCCTTCTTCCACTCCTGCGGGGAGATGGGCTTTACCAATAGGTAGCAGCCTTGTGCTCCCCACGGGAAAGCCTCTTTGGTGCTTGCGGTTGGTTTGTAGTGCGCCTCTCTGCTGGCCATGGCCACCGAGGGATGCTCTTGGAATGTAACGCCCTCTTTAATGGGGCACACGTGTGCCTTATGGTCGAACGCATCACAGTGGGTGCAAATGGGGGGCGTGCTGTCCACGGTTACCCGGAATGGGTGGGTGGTGTGCCCTGCAATATCAATAAAGGTGGAGTGCGGGATCTGGGTTAGGTCCTTCATGATCTCCTCAGTTGGGGTCAGAACTGCGATGGCTTTGCCGGTGCACAGGTGTGGCATCAGTGTGAAACATTGCATTTCGAAAGATTGTATTTTGCCATATATGGCGAGACCATCTTTCAGGTGTTGCTCCAAAATGTCACGTTTTACCGTAGTAGGCAAAAAGTCAAACGTGAGGAAAATTTGGTTTGATTTTGTCCATCTGGTGCATTTAGTTTTGATGACCCATTGCCCTTCAGGGAGGTCGACCACTACGCGCACCGCTGCAGCCTCGTCTGCTGCTATTTTGCTTTCAAAACCTAGGTCCAGCCAACCGTGCGACATGGTGTGAGGTGCAACGTACACCGCAGTTGGGAAAATTTTGTGTACATCTTCACAAAATTTTTCCCATAGGGTCATTTTTTGGATGTCCAGATACACATGGACTCCGAATTCCACCAACAAAAGTGGCTGGGAATGTGGCGTGTTGATGTACTGGTTGCATCGTGCTTGCCACGCGAGTATCTCGGGGAAATTGTGACCGCCGGTTTTTTTAGATTTTTTTCTATTCCGCTGGATTCTCCGGGGCGTTTTCAAATGTTAGAGGCCGCGGGCCTTCCGCCTGCTCCTCTTGCCTTGCTTGCCCAACTGCTCCCAGACATGGGCGCAGACTAATCCCCTCTATGAGATTATCAAACTAGATTTAGCCTTGAATTGAATGGGTTGCAAAAGTGTTTGCAACGAGAAAGAAAATTTTCCAAGTCATATTCATAGTGGGTGGGAACCTGATATCCAAGCTCATGTCAAAGACATCTTTGTACAAGGTGAAGAAGGAGGGGAAGTTGGGAGGCAAGTCCATGGTGGGAGGTACAAAAATGTGAGATTGAACTCAGAGAGGCCTCAGTTAGGAGGGTGTTGATTAAAGGGAACCCTCAACTTAGACTACTATTATCAAAAGTGAGAGAGTTAGAGCCAGAATTTATGTTTACCTGCTGCTGGCGCTACCATACCACACCATAATCATGGGTTAAAATAAATTCTGCACAGCAGAAATGTGATCACATAAGCAGATTTTATAGATAAAGAACTGTACTTGACGCCGTACAGTGTGACATTTTAATGGCTCAAAAATTGCCCAGTATTAAAAGAGCCTCATATGTATACAGATTCAAGGCTTGCGGCACTTTTAAGTTTATGAAGTTGCCAGCTGCTCCTGTAATTTCATATGACCATCCCGTACAGTTAGCTAAAGAATTTCCTCACAGGTGTAAAAAAGTGCTCAAGCCTCAAGTGAGACCTCTTTCCCAGACCAGTAACCTAGCTCACTTGGTAGTTGAGCGAAGGGTTATTACCCTGGCTCCCAGGGACTTCCATCTCTGCCTCATTTTCCTCTTCCATTTTTTTTAAAAATATTTGAAGGGGTGTACAGAGAGTTGGTCCAGTCTAGGGGCCTCTGGAAGGTCATTATGGCTCATACCACCATGGCTTTGTCAATCATGAGTTCTAAGAAATTTCACAGCAACTTAAAACCCTCATATAAGCCTCAGTACTCCTGTTAAGTCAGATCAAGATATTGATAGTAGTTCGGATCAATTATCATACCCCTTGATCTCTCAATCCGCCCCATGGTTAGTTTTATCAATCACTTAGTAAGATTGGGCTCTTGTGAAACTAGTTTGATTAGTTCTGAAGTCTAAACAAATCCATGCAATATTGGTATTATCAATTAGGATTATTCCTTAATCAGAACACGCGCTATCAGATTTTTATAAAAATGATAAAAATTTAACAAAGCCTTTCACCCAAATGTCCCACTTCTTAAGATGTATCTAAGTAGAATATACCACAGAGGCCTAAGAGAAGGCTAGTTCCTAAGCTCCATTATTATTCTTCCTATTCCTACTATGAAGGCAAAAGCACTCCTTAGTGTCATGTCCCTTGACAAAATATGGAAACTGATTGCAAGACAAGGAGGAGCGCATTAGGGCAAAAAGATCAAGTTGACTGCTTTCTGAACTTAACTATGCCCTAGAACAGCGTTTATGTAAGGGCAAGTAAGCTTAGGTTGGATCTAAGGGTGCGTGATGGTGTTTTTGTGGTTCGTCCATAGCCTTGAGTTTTACTAGATATAAAAATAATGAGGAAGGGTCAGTGCATTTTAATGAAAAATGGGAATTGAGTCCATTCTAATTATCATACTATATTACTTGGAAAAGTTCAACTACAATCAAAACATTAAGTTTGGGCTTACTCGAGCTACAGCACCACTGCTGATGGTAAGTTGATTATATTGGCCAGATCAAATCAGTGCTGCAGCGAGATTTTAGTAGCTCACCAAACAATTTTCATATAATCACTTATCTAAAACTAAAATTCCACTTAGCTATATCCCTTGATAAGCCCATTTGTACTATATATCCCTTTTGTCAGAGAAACTGAAGTGAAGGATTTCTATGGAGGGAGAGACACAGGCCAAAGGTGT